>JAMZAV010002742.1:0-85677 GCA_024449915.1 Sweltsa coloradensis
TCAAACCTCCCTGAAAACTAATGGCGAGCTCTGGTCAAGCTATTTGTCACGAATACCGTACCTTTAAATTCATTTCACTGAGGGATCTAAAACAGGCTCGAAGGTTGTTGCGCTTACTATTGTGGCGGCAGTGGTGTTGGTTTCAGACTTCATGACATGTGTTCTGTTTTTACTGCTGAAATGTATGCCACACGAGAAGCTTTGAAATATATTATGAAACAAAGATGTGGAAGCTTCATGGTATGTTCAGATAGTTTAAGTTTTTATTTATTTTTATTTATTTATTTATTTAACGTCTATCCTATTCAGTTATAAAAACTGATTTACAAGGAGGACAACTAAATAATCTATTACATAGATGCAGAAACAACAATAAATTACATTTTTCGTAAATATTTGAAATAGCATTTGAAGTAGCATTACAACAACAATGCATTTAACACAAGAATTTTGGTAACAAATTGAATGATATTATATGCATTTAATGAATGAATCAATATAAAAAAGGGTGGAGATGAAAGAAAAGAAAAGAAAAAAAAAAGAAAAACATTAAAAAAGAAAAAACGAAAGAAAAAACTGATTTATTAGACGATCCCACTCAAACGAATATGAGGTTTGCCAAAATCAGGAACAGCAAATCAGGGAGTATAATCAACTTTCGCGGAAGAAACCACCGAACGCGAAATCTTTATTTTTGGGTTCAATCTTCATTTTTGTGTTCAATCTTGACTCATATATATAATTATATCAGATATATAATTATTTAAAAAATGTCATGTCAAACTGATCACAGCAATGATACAGGACACCTAAATCAAGTTGCAAGCTCCATCAGTGGGCGGCAACCAGACAATCTAGGCAGAAAAATATAGTTGAAAATACATTGTTTATATCATAATCAAAGCAATAATGAACAAACAAAGAGAAAAGCAAAATCAATTATAAGAGCTTATGAGGTAAATTAACATTACACAAACACACAGACAATAACTTACAAATAAATAGTAAAAATCAATTTTTGCTCTTTGATTCATTATCATTGCTTCAATTTTACTTTTAAATTGTACAATTTCTAGATCAGTAAACTGCTTCTAATATCATAAGAAATTGAATTCCATAGTGATACGCCTCTGTACATAAATGACTTTCTAAAATGCTTCAGAATTTAATCTAGGAACTTCCAATGAGTTTATTAAAGTAGAATTTCTATCACGATCAACAATATAAAAATATTGGTAGAATACCTAAAAACATGCCTTTCAATATTTTGTATGTATTTACCAGCACGCTATACTTCATCCTCTCCTCAATCGTGAAACAATCAGACTGCAAATCTTGGTTCAAGGGAAATGAATCAAACAGATGGTCAATTCTCTTCTGGAGTACAACATACTCAGTAGAAGGTCCTTACTGCCCAAACCACTAAGCAATAATCAATAACAGAGTGAAGATAAGAATCTACAAGTAACCTCAACATACTCTCGGTTACAAACCTCTTCATTCTACTTATAATTCCAATTGCTGATGATACATTATAACACACATATTAATAATGTTTCTTAAAATTTAAATTACAATCGAAGAAAACTCCAAGATATTTAAATTCATACACTCTAGAAATTAACATACCATTACAATTCAACGTCAAAAGAAAATCATACATGCTTCTATCATTAGCCTTATGAAAAATCATACAATTCGTTTTAAAATAATTAATATCAAGTTCCAGAGTTTTAAACCAAACATCCATCCTCTTTAGAACTTCTTGAAGACGTCTTACGATCTCTTCTACATCCACACCTTCTAAATAAAAGACCAAGTCATCAGCATATAAGATATAATTGATGCCTCCCATTATAGTAGATATATCATCTATATAAAGAATAAATAACAGGGGTCCTAATATTGATCCTTGGGGTACTCCACAAAATATATTGAATACTTTTGAACTATATTTTGCAAGATTTATAACATTTTTCTATTTAAAAAATATCCGCCAAAATTGATAACAAATAAGGACTTACGTTAAACCTGGTTTTTTAATTTTATTAAAAGAGGTAAAAAAGGTAATGAATCAAATGCTTTACTAAGATCAACAAAAACAGCAACAACAACTTTACCATTACGTTTATCAATCCCTTTATAGATAAAATCTGTAAATGCTAGAAGGGCACTTTGCGTTGACCTACCTTTCCTGAAACCATGCTGGTTTGCACTTAAACCTTTAGATGCATCCACTTCATGTAATAACCTCTTGTGTAAAATATTTTCAATAATTTTCCCTACAATTGGAAGAGTTGATATAGGTCGATAAGAATCCTATCACTCTTTTTACCTTTACCCTTATAAATAGGCGTTACCCTTGCCAATTTCAGCTGTGTTGGGAAATCACCTACAAGAAAGAAATGGGAAATTAGATACGCTAATAATCCGACTATTGATGCGCATTTCTTAAATACTATGCATGGATCTTTTGAATTGTTGCAGAGCTTCTAATTTTAAGGCGTTTAATTGCTGAAATGACTTCTTCATTAGTTACTTTTGTATGCGGAAGATTCTCTGCTTCTCTTCTATTTAAATCTTTAAACTTACCAATTTCATTTGAAAAATCTACATCGTTCACAACAAAACTTTTTGTAACAAACAGCACATAGCTGGATTAGACGTGTAGGATACCCCATTCTCTGTCAATGAGGCTATGCTACCCTCTTTTTTCTCTTTGTTACCTGTCAACTTATTATAAACTGACCATAAAGATTTTGAAGAAATATCATTATCAAAAGAAGACTTAAAATGCTCACGCTTAGAAAAACGAATCTGATTATTTACCTTATTTCTAACTTCTTGTATTCCTCCCAAAGTGACCGCCATCTAAAAATTCTAAATTCTTTGCGCAAGTGGTCTCTCCTATGCATGGATTGTCTTATCTCTGCTGTTAACCATGGGCTGGCTTACCTTTAATTCTTAATTTCAAGGGGTGTGCATGTTCATTTAGAGGTTCTACGACTACTTTAACAAACATTTCTAATTTATCATCTGCACTTACTGCCACACCAATTTGGTCATGGGACCACTTAAGATATCTTCATCTACTTGCTTCCAATCAACATTCTTATAATTTCTAGTATTTACAAATGCCTCATTGGTCATATTTATACATACCCGAGGGGAAAATATCTTCAAAATACCGAGCAACTCTAGGCGTTTAGTTGTTTTTTTCCCCTTTTTTCAAATTACATACGGTACAACGTTTAACCACTGGTTTAGCCATTATAAAATAAAAAGAAATTGTAATGTTATAATCGAAAGAATATAATTCAAATTCCCTAGGCCTAATTCTGCTATCAGAAAAGTAAACAATAATATTTTGAAGTTTGTTTATATAACAAGGCGAACGTTCCAATTGATTTTTTGACAGGAAAATCAAAAATCAAATCCTTTTTTAAATATTTTACTTCTTAAAACAATTTTTAGATATAAATTTGGCTTCACAATGATACTTCCAAAATAAAGGGAAGGTTTTTAAATGTCAACAAACTCAAAAATTACTAAATAAATTATGATTATTAATGAGTATTTCAGCCTAAAGCTTGTCGTAGGTGCACACTGATGAAGACGTTAACACAAATCTAAATATGTTTAAATTCCTATAAAGATATTAAATGAAATTAAATGTATTTGCTCACCACACACACTGAACTCTAAATAACCTTATTGATGCAAAAATCACTATCTGAAAACCTTTGAAAGCTACAAATCCAGAATTCAAACACAGGAGTGATTTTTAGGGTGACAGTTTAGTAAAAAAACCCACACAATTGAGTAAAACGACTGATTATTCTGAAAAATAATGAAAACTAAAACTTCCCTTCAATGTCACTCGAGTATTAAATTCTAGAAGTAAAAGATGCAGTCAAATTTGATATGGGTTTCTTGTTTTCCGTGTAAAGATAGAAAATTATTAGGAGATTTTCTAAAGCTTGACAGATTGGAAAAAGACAAACGCATTGTCATTGCATTTCAGGCACTCCACGTCATGTTCTCTACTCACCATTTAGTAATTGACATTCAGTTCTTCTGGAGAAACTTCATGCGAGAGGCTACAAAATTCATGTTCTGCTGGGTCCCTGGTCATGTAGGTATCTCTGGCAACGAGGAGGCTGACTTGGCAGTCAAGCTGCAACGCAAAAAGCTTCTACTGATTTTGAACTCGTACCTTTTTCCTGATGTCCACAGTGGTTCAAGAACCATATGTTGAAATAAGGTCGGGATTGTTGGAATGCTTTGCAGAATAATAAGCTGCGTCGTGTGATGCCCTGTCTTCACTGAAGGTGCGACCCCCTTCTTCCATACTTTCTCGTCGTGAGGAGGGTTTTATTGGCGGCCGAGTACGAATGGGCACACACACCTCACCCACGCCTATCTTTTTACCAGAGATAAGATTGCTTTCCCATTTGCGACACGTGTGATGTGTTGCTATCCGTTCATCATTTTGTTGCTGACTGCTCTAAGTATGATGTTTGAGACTCCAATTTTAATTTAAATCTATCATATGAAGAACTTTTGTCTTATGAAAACAGTGAAAAACCTATCACATTTTTGACCTAAGCAATCTGATCGACAAACTATGACAGATCAAAATATATATTTAAAAAAATAAAAAAAAAAAAATAAAAAATCCAAGAAGGGATGTTGACTTGTTATTCATAACGACGACGTTGGCAACGTTTTCCTGATTATGATTATGATCATTATTTGGTAATTTGCATTTTCTACATATGACAACTTTTGCAGTATACCTTTTCCCGATTTGACTTCTACAAATATACGACTTGGCAATTATTTTTCGGACAATGATTTGAAAAAACATTTAAACCTTTTAACCGTATTTACATTCATACATGTTTAACTAAATTTTTCTTGGAAGGCGCGAATAAATCTTTGCTGTTTAAGCGCCCTAAAACTTTTTCTAATACTAATACTAAAACTCTGGGTCGTCGTCGGGGAACCCCTTCCCCTTTTACTACCTCCCCGACGGCGACCACAAAGACAACACGGCGGATGATGACACAGACGGAGACGACCACGACGTGGGGGAAACCCCTGCCCTCCCCATATGCTTGTGGGTGGTTCTGACCAGCACACGCCTGTCCACCACTTGTCCCCCCGCGTCAACAATTACGTCCCTCCCTTCGTCTCGATTAGCCTAGTTGCATAAATATGAGACGTTAAGCAATATCCAATCCTAAACCAACATTTTTCTGCTGGGTTACTAAAGCTTCATTGTCGGTATTGGTACTTAAGTTTACAACATACAATCCATTCTAAGTCTTCTTACCTTCTAGTATGACAGTGTTGTCTTTTTGATACTTTTACACTATCTTTGGCAAATACAACTATACCATCATTTTCAGTAATCGCATTGACCGACATGAGATTTCTTGAAAGATCTTTAACATAGTACACATTCTTTAAATCACATTTGTCAGACACAAGAGTACCTACTCTAATGCAACATACTCTTATTTTTCTTAGCAACTTTAATGTCTTCTTTACATGTTTTTATATCAGTCAACATATCCTTTTCACTAATCATATGACAGGAAGATCCACTAATACAAAGTTACAGTTACCGGCTACAGTAGGCCTATATGTCTCAGTGAAAAACGACACTTTGTTTTCACCCTTATTCTTACTCCTAACATCATATTTACTTTTATTCTTATCTTTATCGCTGTAAAAACAATCCTATTCTGTGTGGTTATTTTTCTTACAGATTGAACAGCATTTCTTATCTCTAAAATAGCAATCTATCTCAGAATGATTAGTTTTCTTGTTAAATACCACATTTCTTCTGTTTTGGACAGTTTGATTTGATATTACCTTTTCCTTTTTCTTTTTATAACAGCTAAGGTTATTCGTGCCTCCCAGATAAAACAATTTCTTTTTGTGTGAGTCACTGCCAAAGTGGCAATTTTTCTCGGAATGACACTTAAACATACACCCTACTCCATTACTCATTCCTTATTCTCAACTTCGGCTACAACATTCTCAGCATGGTGCTCCACATTGTCAACTGTGGGCAGTACGTCATCCTCATCCACATCCTCCATTTCTTGTCTGGCGCTGCTTTCGTTTAACATCTTCAACAGATCCTGAATCTTGTCGCATATGTATTTGGGAACGCACCGATCTGCTTTCTTTATTTAGAACTCGTCTGTTCCAGCAGCTAACTAAGCCACTTACATTGGTGACGAAACGTTGAGCAGTGCTTCATCATTGACACGACGCAACAGCCCCAAGATCATCCAAAACTTATCTACAGGAGATATCTCATGGAGAGTGCTGTTTTAATCCGTGGGAATTTACGTAGAGAGAGACAGCATGCTTTTATTTATAAATCTCGGGCTCAAAAGGTACGATATGTCAATTAAGATTTCTGAGCCAATGATAGCGCGGGCGAGCGATATGAGTCACCCGAGCGCAGTGTTTTGTTTGTGTACAGCTGTACAATAAGATTTAAAAATAACATGTCATTATATAAGAGAATACGGTGCTGGTTCTGACCGGCAACAGGCCTGTCCACCCCTTGTCCCCCCGCGTCATCCCTTACGTCCCTCCCTTCGTCTCGATTAGCAAGTTGCAAAAATATGAGACGTAAAGCAATATCCAACAATATCCAACGGGCACTGATAACCTTAGTGTTGTGTGCCCTTAAACCCTAATAACTAACTATCTAACTAGAATGCTGTACACTAATGCTCCAACTGCGGTAGACCTCGCACGAAGTTCCAGGAGTGAATCGTAGCTTATTTCAAACGCAATCGCTTTGCGGCTGTTGTATGTAATGTAGCAATTCCATAGAACGTTACGTTCTCCTGTGCCTAGCTTATGTAGTAGGCCTACTTTTAAAGATATGTACGGTTTGGTATCAATCAGTGGCGTAGAATCTTGGGGGGGGGGGGGATACTAACCTGAGTAAATATTAAACCTAGAATTTCCGTAGTAAAAATGCGCATACACTTATACAATTCGACAGCACCTTGGTAAAACGAATATGTTTGCCTGTATGCTTGGTCATTATATTATAAAAAATAGGTTGAAATTTACTAAAATGTGCCGTGCTTCACGTTAATTTTTTAATTTTTTAGATTGCAGATAGTTGCTGTAAAACATTGTGCAGTTAAAACATGCCGAAATTGTGACGACCATTGTGTACAAAATAGATAATTCTTTGTGTAGCTTTTTACGTTGTATCACAGGATATATTGTTGTAGCAACCTCCAACTCTTCAACGGGAAACTTCTGCAAATGTTGTAAAAACAAGGCTGAATCCAGTAGCTTATGAGCCTCGTGGTGCTCAGAAAAACTGAATCTGTCCATGGCTTGGTTTATTACGTCGCACACTTCTTTAGCAGCAACAACTCGCGATTGATTCGTTCTTACGCCACGGGATTCTTCGTTGTTTTCTTCTCCGACGGTTGAATCTCTTACTTGTTGAATTGATTCAATGAAGTTTGAGGCTGCCGATTTCACCGTGAGAGCATCAGATTGCCGTTTTTACAGTTGGTTATACAAAATGTCCACGTGAGGCATCACGTCGTGAAAGAATTTTATCCAGAAGGTTAAACTCGGGACCCATTCATGGTTCTCAACAGTCCTGCACCCAAGGATTTGAAAGGTACCAATTTTTACGGAAATTCTGTGAAAAAATGTGTTTTCACGGTTTTTTTCCGGCACGTCGGAAAAATTGGTTTTAAAGGTGCATAGTGATAACATAAAATTGATATTAATGAATTAATGTTATCTCATCGTATCTTTCAGTTTTTAATACATTATTTTAATAGAAAAATTACAGGAAAATGCCTTGGTTGTTCTTGTTAGGTTAGGCTAAAATTATAATTGAAATTCTGATTTCGAAGATGGCACATGGTACACATGGGGTCCTATCAAGACTTGAAGCGCATTAAAACATGCTACCATATACGGAGCAGAGTCGGAAACAAGTACCAAGATGTTTTCATATTGAATGTCGTAATCTTTCATTGCATCAATTATTATGGCCTGACTAGTGGTTGTTGCATTTGCTGCATCCATAAAGCATACGGTTAACGAGAACAATTTCTTGTTTGGCCGCAATCTCCAGTGTTTTAAAACAAGAACTGCAAACACACACCTGCCTTTGCAATTCGACATTTCATCAGCCACGACCACGAGTGTTTTTTTAACACTTTTCTTTAACTGGGCCTACCATCTAGAATTGCATTTCCTTTCCAAACCTTTAAGCTTGAACTTACTTCTCAGCGTTAGCTTCATTTGAGTCTTTGGTTTTGTTTTTGTCCGGTTCAAACTCCATCAGTTTAGTGTTATATTTCATTGAACCTGAAATGATTCCTTTGCGTTTAACGAAAAATGGTTATCTTCGCCTAAGATACTTAGCTTCCAAAAGATTTGCATTTTTAAAATATTAATAGTTAATATATATTTTATATATATTTTAATATAACATTAATAGTTTCCAAATGAAGTTCCAGCGGGCATTCAAGTTTTTGCTTAACGACGTCTGACAAATTCTAAATCCTTGCGGCATGACCTTCATCTAAATTGACCAAAGGTATCATGGCAAAATTGCTGTCAACATCTTGATAATCCTCTGGGGTACCAGCCATCTCATCTCTAGAATCAAATAGACCAACCATTGTGGTTTGACGCTTAGCTGGTTGCGCACCTAATTTATCCTTAATTTTTTTGTGGTGTGCTCCCTTAATGTGCTTATACGAGTTCTGTCTTTGTTGCTACCTTTTTTGTTGCTGAAAATAGAAATTCTCAATTTTAAAAATAACTGAAATTATTTTGACTGCTTTGTGTTTAAAATTCCCGCCAAAATCGACGTTGAATTTGCAAACAATTTTTCCCCCCTTATTATAATGTGCGGGAAAGACAAATTTGCAGCCTGGAAAAATATAATTTCTCATCTGGAAAACCTGGAAAAGTCGGGGAATTTTGTAATTGAAAATTTGTAGACACCCTAGGTAGGCTAGCCTATGCGGATGCCATCATGTCCATGGTAGGGCCTATACAGGCGTACAGACCTTTCGATGATATTCTCTAGGATATTAGATGGTGCTTTCTTGTGAACACTACTCCTTGCTGGTATTTCTAGAGGTTCTTATTGACTTAGTGCCGCTTCTGGCTATTGGCAGTCATAGGATACCAAGTATTGCCTATGTTCTTTTAATTTTACTTATACATTGTAGACAGTCGCTTTCCAGTTCCTCAGACAAGCTAATAGTTGAGGTGAGTGGCATTTCTTCGTCTTCGATAAGTTTATTATGTACCGAAGGAACAGGCCTTTCGATGATATTCTCTAGGATAACAGATGGTGTTTTCTTGTGGATACTACTCCTTGCTGGTATTTCTCGAGGTTCTTGTCGATTTAGTGCCACTTCTGGCTCTTGGCATTCATAGGATACAATACTTTTTTTTGTTGCTGAAAATAGAAATTCTCAATTTTATAAAACAATTAAAAAATTATTTTGCCTTTTCTGGTGTTTAAAATTCCTGTCTAAATCGACATTGTCTTTCTAAACAATTTTTCCTCCATTATATCGTGCGGGAAAGCCAAATTTGCAGCCTGGAAAAATATAATTTTTTGTCTGGAAAAGTCAGGGAATTTTGTAATGCAAAATTTGTATACACAGGCTAGGCTATGCGGATGCCATCATGTTCATGGTAGGGCCTATGTTCTTTTAATTTCAATTACACATTGTGGACAGTCGCAAGTAAGTTAACCGTGAATGAATTATTTTCTCTAGAATTTTGGAAAATACTGGTAGTAGTGAGATTGGCCAATAGTTGTTCACACCATTTTCATAAAGTGGGATTATTTTGTAAATTTTAAATTTTTTCGGAAATATTGACTTGTCAAGACAATCATTCAATACATGTGTTAGGACTGGTGCTATATTTCGTATACATTTTTTAATAATTGTGATAGATATTTCATCCAAATCACAGGAGTGGAGGTTTTTCATTTTTGTTACTATACTGATAATTTCACTATTGCAGTATCATTTTTAAAAAATGAGTCTGTTGGTAAGTTGTTCATATTAGTTAGATATTTTGTAAATTCGGCTTCATCTGTTTTTAAGTGATTAGTTAGATTTTCTGCCACTGATGCAAAGTCATGATTGAACTTATTAAACAATTTCCTCCTGTTTAGTTATTTCAGATCCATTTATGGTTAATTTAATTGTCTTTGGCGGTGCCCTTTGTCTGATTTATTAGTGTGAAGGTTTATAATTTTCGAAGTCTGTTTAGCCTTCTTCGTGCTATCTGCGATAGTTTTGTTTTTGTTTGTTTTTTTACCCTCAGATTTGAAAATTTATTTTAATGTTTTTTCCTGGGGTACTCAAAGGGTTTTTAGGGGGTTACCCGGCCCATGTCAATTGTTTGGAATTTTCCAAAAATTTTCCCGTTTTCCATAATTGGGGGTTCCCCACCATAATTTTTTTTTTTTTCCCCAATGGGGGGAACGTAAGGGAAGACGAGGGGGGGTTTAAAGGGGAAAGGAGTGGGGGATGTTGGATGGGAAGGGTTTAAAAAACGGGGTGGGAACGGGGGGAGTGCTCGTTGCAGAGAGGGCCGGCAAGAAAGGGAAAGACGAACAAAGGGGGAAAAAAAAATATATAGGGAGTAAGGCTGTGTTAAATGAAAAATGGGTGAAAAAAAGTTGCGCGAGAGTCTTTTTTGCAACACGCCCCAAAAAACCGGCCAGAGGTCGCCCTTATTTTTTGGGGAAATACACGACTCCCCTACTCAAAAAGGCCCAAAAACCAGGGGAAAGGGGGGTACGAGTTGGATTTAAAAATGTTTTTAAATTTACTACAATTCAAAAACATTAAAAAAGGGCTGCCCCAACCGGGAAATCGAACCAGGGATCTCCCCCCTTTCCCCAGACGGGGGCGCCCTTAACCACTTGACCATCAGGACGGGTAAAATTTTACCTCTTAAATGTCTTTGCATTTTTACATCTGAATGTTTTTTTTGAAAAAAATTGGTCATTTTTTGATCTTTTTTTTTCGGGGGAAACCGTGGCAAAGTTTTTTCTTTTCCAAGAAGAAAAATTTAAACCGTAAATGAATTATTTTTTTCTGGAATTTTGGAAAAAATACTGGTAGTAGTGAGATTGGCCGAAAGGGTTTTTCACATTTTGTCTAAAAAACCTTTTTTATAGAGGGGGAAATTTTTTTTTAATTTTTAAATTTTTTTAACGAAAATAAAGACAAAAACATTATGCCATTAATTTTTTTTTTTCGTTATGAGGTAAAGCTAACTTAAAAAAAAAGTGTAGGCCTATACTATGGGATGACCTATTTGGGGCCAAAAAAAACAAATTCATGGTTTACTAAAGGGTCCAAAAAAAAAAAGGTGATGTTCTCCCCGGCCTTATTTCAAAGCTTTTCTGCCCTTTTCCCAAAACAATCCCAAATTAAAGTCCAAATTGGGAAACCTTTCGAATTTGGCCCGTGAGTAATAAAAAGGGAGTAAAAATTTAGTAGTAGTAAAAGTAATAAAAAAGTAAAAAACTTCATTTAAAAATTAAGGGCGAGCTCTGGGTCGTCGTCGGGGAATTTTTTCCCTATCCCTTTGACTCCCCCCCCCGACGGCGAGGGACAATGATAAACGGACCCCATGATGACACATCCCAAACGACCACGACGGGGGGAACCCCTCCCCTCCCCATTCACTTGTGGTGGTTCTGACCAGCACAGGCCTTTTCCATCCCTTTCCCCCCGCGTCCCCCCTTTAAACTTTCCCCCCCTTACGTCCCCCCCCTTGGGAAAAAAAGTTTACTGGTGGTAACTCACACTTATATAAATTGTTTTATTTTTGGAGGCGCAAATTTAATCTTAGCTGTTATTAGTTAATTTTTGTTTTAGGGAACTCAACAGGGGGTTTACCCAGTCCCCATGTCAAGTGTATTGGAATTTTCCCAAAAATGTTTTTTTTTCCCCTAATTGTGGATTACCCCCAATTTTTTCTTTTTTTTTCCAAAAGGGGAAGGAAATTTTTAAGGGACCCGCGGGGGGTTAAGGGGAGTAAAGGATGTTGGTTGGAGGGGTTAAACCCTGGGAAATAACGGAGGAGTGCCCCGTTGCAGAGGGGGCCCGGCAAGTATGGAGAAAAAAAAAATTAAAGAAGAAAGGGTAAGGCTGTGTGAATGAAGAAACGTGAAAAAAAATTGCGTAAAAAGTTTCTCTCTGCAACACGCCCCCCCAACCAGCCAGAGCTCGCCCTAATTTTTGGGGGAATTTACACTTCCCCCTATCACAGCCCAAAAACCACGGGGGGGGTACGATTTTGGACTTTGAAGGCCCTCTTAGCTTTTAAAGCGCCCAAAAAATTACTAATACTAAATATTTAAAAACGTAACTTTTTTGGGCCGAGTTTTGTGCGTGTTTGGGGGGAAAGGCGGTCCCTGGCCCCCTTCAATATGCTCTTGTCGCGTCGTCGATACCCCTTTTGGGTTACATTTGACAGCCCCTTCTATCTTAAATACAGCCCCTTTAAAAAAATAAGAACATTAATATGTAGGGGGCTCCTAGGGTTTGGGAATGATTAATGAAAACCCAAAATTTTTGCAATCACCCCAAAAATTTCCCACGGAACGGCATGCTACAGCAAGGGAGAAAAAAATGGGAACCCCCCTTTTTAGAGTCGTCGGAGGAACCCTTTGTGGAGTATTTTCCAAAGGGGAAATCAGCGACATCGAAAACCCTCTATCCTTCTAAAGAATTTTCCCTGCACAAAAAATTATTAAAAAAATTAAGAAAAATGTGCATGGGCCCTTTTAAAAAGAAAACACCCAGGCCTAAGCTAGGGGATGAAATTTTTAAATTTTAAAAAAACTAAATGAATTTTACAGGGCCGAGTTAAAAAAATGTAAGAACTAAGGATTAATTTCTATACGAAAACCAGACCTTTTTTTTTCCCCTTCCTTTTATTTGGGTGTCGAAATAAAAAGGAAATTGTACAAAAATGATTGAAACTTATTAAAAACAATTGTATCGTTTTTGGACTGCCATTTTAAATTTTTATATAAATTTTTTAAAAAAAAAAAAACCTGCAAACTACAAAAAAAAAGAATAAAGCCTTTTATAGTAACCCAAAATTTAATGAGCGCAAGTTTTTCTGGGGGTCACAGGCTAGGACTTTAAAATCAAGATTACACAACTTCCCACACACAGGAAACGGAACCCACTCAACGCTGGGGCCCCCGTCTTTCTACTGGGTTTGCTCGGTTATCGAGGTGGTGACGATCCAACTTTTTAAAAAAAAGTCCCGAAAAAACCCCCACCGAAAAGTTTGAGGGGGGTTCAGGCGAAACAGGCGCTTCAACCATCTCGTACCCCCGGCGAAAGCCACACACAGATACGGGCCCCCTTTTGTTTTCTCGATGTAAGACCAACGCCGATTCCGGGCGTTTTTTCGCAAACTTCCAGCGCCACCCTCAAAGGGAGACGCTCTTAATACACTGCGGGTTTAATGCATAATTGTTTTTTAAAATCTATTTAAAATATTTACTTAAAAGTGTTCATTTTTTGTCTCCCTCTATGTAATTAGATTTTTTAGTTATCCTCCTTTGTAAACCCATTTTTTTTAAAATGAACAGGATAGACTTTAAATTTAAATAAAAAATTTAAATTTAAGGTTAGCAACTAAAGTTTTCCTACCCGATTTTGGCAGTAAAAAAATAAAGGGGCGGGTACTTTTTAAAATATAAAAACACCCCAATATTAGATATTGGGGGCTTTCCATATTTATCATCCCAAAAGGGTTTCCCTGTACGTTACACTTTTTGGGGGGCAAATTTTGGGAAATATAAACATCCAATATTAGATTTTTGGGTTTGCGTAAATTTTTATCTGCAAAACCCTTTTTAAAGCGGGAAACCCAAAACACTTTCCACTTCATGTTTCCCCAAACAAACAAACAATTCAATTAAAGCGAGCGTAGGGGCGTCCCCACTGACTCTTATGGCTCGAATGTCGGGGTTTTTTTTTTCTTTTTTTTTCTTACTGCTTGGTACAGGTCGCACCTTTTTCTTTTGATTGCCCCTGAAATTTTGCACACACAATGAAACCGTGTTACTGTTAGGTCCAAATAAAAAGTAAACCCCGAAGATGTAAATTTGCTCCCTGTAGTGTTGGAAACGATGAGCCTCACTACATATCTTGAAATTTATTCAAAAACCTTTTTAATTTAACACCCTAAAAGCACATGCCCCCAATGCCAAAACCACAATTTGAAAAATGTCAATGCATTTTTGCGTGTAGTTTTTCGATATGACCTCCCGCCCCGCCCCCTTTTTGACTTCTACCGCACGAACACAGCAGAAAAGCCCGCCTCGGGGTCGGCCCCTGTTGTTCTTGTCCCTGGCGGAGGTTTTTGCCCGGGCGCTACTCCCCTCTGGTCTCTTTGGGGGCCCAACGTACAGGGATTAGCTTTTCTGTGCTCTGTATGTTTTGTTTTTTTCAAGTCTTTGCCTGTTTTCCTCGTTCTCTTTCATCATTTTTTTTAAAAAAGTTTTTTTAACTTCCCAGAAGTTATCGGTTCTTTTCCAGACAGGAAGGTTTGTTCTCATTTATTCTGTCCTGTTTGTCAGGGAAGCGTTTTCATTTCAGTGTTGTGCCCCGTTTTTTTCCGTTCGTGAAACCCCTGGGGGAAATTTAATTTTCCCAAAGTGCTGGGTTTTCTTTTCAGTGTGAGATAAGACGTTTTTTTGACTCCGTTTCTCCAGTATTTTTTGTTTTTTGCCTCCACTGTAAAATAGAGTTTGCTTCGGTTAAGGGAAAGTGCGGGTTTGTTGTTGTGTTGACGAAATCCCCTTGCATTTTTGGGTTTTTGGGGTTTTTTTTCTTCATAAAGGTTGTCTTTTTTGTTCCGACTGGTTTGGGTTTTGTTTGTTTTTTCTGCTCTTTTTCTTCGGGGAAAAACCGTTCGTTTTTTTTCAAGTTTAAATGCACAGTTTGCTCGGTCAGAGGTTGGGGTAGGTTTGGTTAAGGTGGGAGAGGTATGAAATGAACCAATGTCTTAAATTTCCCGGTTTTTAAAAAAGGCCGTTTTGTTTTCTTGTAGTGGTTTAGATTTGGGGGCAAAATGTGTAACAGTCTTTTTCATGCATTTTAACAGTAAAAGCGCCCAAAAAAAAAAGGCGTAACTAGGGAGACCATAAAAAAGGCCCAAAAGGCCTACAAATAGCCTATATTTATACCCAAAGGGCGGGGCCCCAAACCAAACAAGAAAAACAAATAGGCCTATTCCTAGCCTATCCAGCGCTACGCTAGTTTTTTTTTTGGTTTTTAAGGGTTTAAATATCAATCGAGGGCTGGGCCCTGCCCCTGTTAGGCAAAGGGTCACGTAATTTTGTTATGCAGAGCCATCAAATTCCTACTCGCAACCTTCTCGGGGTTTTGGGCCCCGTTTTTTACGGGATTTTTTTCCCCCTGAAACTAATGGCGGATCTGGGCCCGTCGTCGGGGATTTCCCCCTTCCCCTTTGATACCCCCCCGATGGCACGACAAACAGGGGCCCCCAATCAAAAAGGAAATTTCTGCTGCTTTTTACTCTTTGTGCCCCGAAAGGTATAAAAACCAGAAGGCAGGGGAAAATTTTATAAAATGTGACAGGGGCTCCATCTGTTGGTGGGGGGGGTAAAACAACAAGACTAAAAATTTGGATGCAGGGGCTCCTTTGGGAAAGGGGTGAAACCAAAACAAATGCATGTTTCTGTTATGTATTGTAACAACTAGGGGCCAAACATTACTTTTTTTAAAGTATAAATGATTACACGTAAAGTTAAGTATTTTTTTTTTGGTATACACCCTACTTTCCTAACAATGGGGTTACTTGTTTTAAAAAATATAAGCCTTCCCATAAAAAAATGCCCAAATAATTTGGGCATTTTTTTAACAATGATTTTTTAAATTTTTTAATGCCATTTTAAATTTTGGGAAATTTTTTGACAAGTTTTCCCCTCACTTCATAAAATCTCAGTTTTAAAATACGTTTTATCGGGGTTCTTTATAGAAACATATATATATATATATGTATTATTTTTTGTTTTCAAATGTTAATTTAGAATCTATTTTATTTCATCACACATCACCCCACAACTAAGAGTGGGGATCAAATTTAAAAATTTTTTTTAAAAACCAACGGCAAAACGTTTGATTTTTAAACAATTTTTTTTCTGGGGACTTTGGAAATTTTCCTGGAATCTCCACGTTGTATTTTATCTCCAAAATTCTTGGCGTTTTTTTTTCAAGGGACCCCAAATCTGTTTTTTTTTAACAAAATAATTAAAAAACCCTCCACTCGAAAAAACCTTCATTTTTTTTTTATCCCATATTCAAAAGATTGGTTTATATTGGTTTTGGGTATGTTGGGTTTTGTCATTTTACTTGTTTGTTTGCTCTCCCTTTTGGGTTTTATAATCAGTACGGGTAGGCCTAGGCCCCCTAGGGCTTGGTCTACGCCGGGGCCTTTTTAGTTAAACCCAAAAAAAATTTTAAACTTTCCCCATCCTTTCCCAAGAAAAACTGTTGTCCCCTTTTAAAAAAACCGTTTTTCAAAAGTCCCAAAGGGCCAACTCAATTTTTTTTCATGGGTGCTCCCCCTTTTACAGTCTTTTGAGGGACATGGCCTAGGCCTAACCCTTTGATTTACCTTGTCCGCCCCCAAACCCAAATTTCAGTCTTTTTTTTTTCCAAAGTTTCTGTTGAAATACCCCTAATTTATAACATCTTGTAGTAACAGTCTTTTTTTTCTTTTTTTAGCATTCATTTTAAATCCTTTTCATTTATAATTTCTCTCAGTAGCCAAAAACCCCACATTTACTCCCTGAATTTGGTTTGTCCCGGGTGTAGTGGCCCAGGCCTAGGGCCCAATTCCCCCCTTTTCAGTGCCCGCATGATGACAGAACCATTTTAAAATTGTCTACAGCTTTAATAAAAATTAAACTGTCGTTTTGAATGTTCATCCCTTTAAAAAAAAACCATTTTTTTTCATCCATCACATCCAAAAGGTTTTTTATTTCATCACCCCAAATTGTTTATAACAACACTTCAAAACATGGTTTGGCCTCCGCTGGCCCCTCCCTTTGGTGGGTTTTTTTTGGGGGCACGGTATGTCAAAAGTTTTTTTGAAGTCGATTTGGGAGCGGTCAGAGTTTTAGTTGTTGTTTTTTGGGGGTCCGAAAAATACGTGCTCTTGAACGCAAACCCGACGTAGAAAATCGGGGCGTAGGCATGTACCAAAATCCGCAAACAAAATTTACTTCCAAAAGACAAACCCCAAAGTGAATGTTTTAAATGAGAGAAAAAATGTCGATACTTCATCCGTTTGAAATAATGGGGCTGGATTGGGTTTGGGTGTTAAAAAATTTTTAAGGGAGTTTTAAAAAAAATGGGCCGCAAATGGAAAAATTTTTGTCGCAAAAATGTCATTGGGGGGAAACTGGGGAAAGGGTTCCCGAACGGGAAAAAAGGGACCCCCGGGCCCCTCGTTTAAACCTTTCCCTTTCATATAGTTGCAAATCTTCTAGTAAAAATCACGTGTTTTTTTTTCCCAAATTAAAAAAAACGTTCTTCTGGGTCTTCTTTTAGGAGAAGATGACGATGATGATGAAAATTTAACAAAATTTTTAAAATTTTCATAGGATTTTTCAATGAAAGAAAGTTATTTTTTATTAAATGATCCCCCCAAAACGTTGGAAATTACACTTACCTCAAGCTGAAAGGGCCCAAATGGTCGTTCTTATACCAGTTTTTTTTGTTCACGTGACTTTAGGGACGTAGTGATTACCTTTCTTAAAACGCATGTAAATTTGGGAGATAAAACAGGGTTTTAGGAAAACTGGTGCGTATCTGAAGCTATAAAACAGGGCAACAACTACATCATTAGTTTTTTTGGGTTTTCAAATGAAATTTGGGCTAACAAGATATTTTTTTTTTTAAATCGTCACTTTTGCAAACATAAAACAAAAAAAATTTAACTTTACCACAAACATTTTTTTTGTAAAGAAAAAATTTAATATTTTCAATTTTTGCAAAATTCCTTTTTTAATAATTATAATTGTTTTTTTAATAATACCAACAAAATATAAAATGTGTATTTTTAAAAGTGATTTTTTGTGTATTAAAAATGTGCTATATGACAATACACCCAACTTTTTTATAATATTACATATACATTTGCATTTTTTAAAAATATAATGTACTTGCAATTTTACTTTAAAACCCATTTTTAGTAGGGAAACAAGATTTTAGCAAATTTTCAAACTAACAAAGTTTAAAAGATTTTTGTAATAGCAATTTGTAGAACTATTTTAAAATAGCATTTTTTTTACAAAAAAATAAATATCCACAGGGAAGCTCATAACCTTACTATAAAAAATTAAAAGAAATTTAAATGAATGTAATGTTTTTATCCTGCTATCTGGCTCTTGCCCGGTTATTTCATATTTTGTTTGGGCAAACAAGATTGCAAAAATTATACATACCCCTTGGTAATGCAGTTTTTGGGGGTTTTTAAATTTTTCCCGAAAAAATAAAAATTTTCATGACCAAAAATTAAAAAAATTATTTAATGATGCCCCAAAAAATTGGGGCAAGTGCTCAACTTTTCTTAAAAAAAAGCATCTATTTTGCTAATGAAAGCGTGTTTTAAAACTTACAAAGTGTTTTCTGCTATTTTCAAAAAATTTTTAATTTATTTAAATTTAACCAAAGCCCCTTTAAATACAAAAAATTTATGTTTTTTTTTTAAAACTTTTTTTATATCTTAAAAGTTATATTTTCTTTTAAATCAAAGCCTCAAAAGGGAGGTTTAATTTTAAAAACCTTCCCCGAAAAGATTTTAATGTATCGATTTTTTTTTTATGGAATATGAAAAACCAAACGATATAAATAAATGCTTTAATAGTTACGTTTTCAATTAAAAGTTTCTATCTGGGTATCAAAGGTATGGGTTGGGGAAATTAATATTTTGGCTACTACAATTTTCCCTTTAAAAAAAAACAACATATTTGGGTAAAACTAAAGTAAAAGAACCTACATACTGAAGGGGGCCTCTTTTTCCCGAAAGGCTGAGGTTGTTGGGGCTTTCCCGACGTCGGGGAACCCCTTCCCTTTTACTAAACCTCCCCGACCCCCCCCCCCGGCCCCACGGGCAAAAGGGCAACACGGACGGGGTGATGACACAAAACGGGACGACCACGACGTGGGGGGAAACCCCTTTCCCTCCCCCCTATGCCCTTTTGGGCCCCGGTTCTGACCAACATGCCTGTCCTTCCCAAAATTTCCCAAAAAGACACCTTCTCGCGGTTTTGGGCCCTTTAAAAGGGGGGTTTTCACTCCCTGAAAATAATGGGGGAGCTCTGGGTCGTCGTCGGGGAAAAACCCCCCCCTTTGGGCTACCCCCCGACGGCACGACAAAACAAAAAACGGACGGGATTTGGGGCACAGACGGAGGGCCACCACGACTGGGGGAACCCCCGCCCTCCTCATTGCTTGTGGCTGGTTCTGACCACACAGGCCTGTCCCCCCCCTTTTCCCCCCCGCGTATCCCTTACGGGCCCTCCCCTTTGTCTCGATTAGCCAAGTTTTATAAAAATGAGACGTAAAACAAATCCCCAAACCAATCAACCGCGAAGGTAGGGCGAGTTTAGTCGGTTTTGCGTAAAACCCTTTCAAAAAAAATTTTAATTTCGCCCGGGAACTCGCGACAACCTTTTAAAACCCCCCGGAGGTTCCACTCCCGTAGGGATGTTCTAATTAAGATCATGAGCACTTGCGCTTTTAAGACCTTCAAAGAGCCCCAGTTGATTTGGGGGGGGGAATCCCCTTTTGAGGTGGTTTTAAGCCCCCGTGCCACCCCTGGGGCTGGGGTTGTTTGTTCTGGACAGGTTTTTCCCCGTTTTTTTGCTTTTCCCCGCAGTTTTCCCCAAGTCGATGGCAAACATGGGGCCGTCGACCAGGGATAAAGAAGAGGATGCCCAATCCAGACATCTTCAAAGTAATCGTGAAGTTGTCCCTTTTAATTTCCTTTATTGTCGGTGAAAAATGGGCTGCGGCCCCCGGCACAAACAAATGCGTTAATGACCTCCTGACCCGGGAAAAATGTGAGTGCAGTTTTGGGATTCTTATTTGCAATGCAAACACTTTGTCATTCACCTTTTCGTTTTAAAGATAGCGCGGGTGAGTTTGTATTTTGGGGGTCAATCCAATGGCTGAAATGAAAGTGACACCCTCTCAGCTTAAAAGAGGGGGAAAATTGCCTCGTAGGCTTTTCCCAAACAGCCCCTTAAAAATCACCCCTCACTGAGGTTGGGTTTTAAAATTTGGCACCAATGCTTTAAATAGCAACCCCGTTGATACGTTGCTTTTTCTTTTCGGCATTATAAAAAAATACTGCAGGTAAGACATTGGCATTTAAAATTCGTGTACGGTACATGCGTGAAAAAATTTGGGGATGGTACCCAAAAAATCCCATCCCCTGTACCAATTCTCCCCAGGTTACCATCAAATCTAAATTTTCGCCGGGGCCAAACATTAAAAACCCATCGTCACCCCGGGCCCCCCCGTTTATTTTTCAGAAGAAAGGGCACCCCCGCTTTGGGTTTCCTATACTCCAAGGAATATCTAGTTCCCAGGGTTTCCCGGGGAAATTTCCGGGGGGTCCCTTGGCCCAAAATGGCCCCCCCAAGCCCCCCCAAAAAAAATTTTTTTTAATAAACGGGACTTGGGGGGCAAATTTACGATGGTGATGTGGGCCGCCCCCCCCACAGTGTCGTCACGAAAAAATATGGCGGGGGTTTTGTGGGATAGAACTCTGGTGCGTATTGTTTTTTCATAGTAAAGTGAAGGTTTTTTGAGCTAAAAAGTGTTCCCGGGGCCCGAACCGAGCAGGGGACCAGGGAAAATTTATTTTTTTTTCCCCTTTTTTTTCCCAAAAAATGGGCGATATAAAAAAAAATAGATAATTATAAAAAGACGACATGAATGACGGTTTTAGGGCTAAAGGGCTAAAATTAAAAAAATCAAATGAGCGGGAAACCATAAAATCGGAAAATATCATTAATCCAAACCCTTTATATTAAAAAATAATAAGGGTCTTATCTCAAATTTAAAATTAAAATTTTTGGTTTTTTAAATTTGGGGAAATGCTTGGTAAAGTTTAGGGCTGGGAAAAAAAGCTTTTTTAGGCCGAAAGGGGAGCAACAAAAGTAGGCCCTAGACCCACACACAAGAAAAAGGCCCAGGCTTAAGCCTACCCCAGTTCCTTTTTTTTCCATGGCTGCCCCCCACATAATAATTTCAAAGACCTAAGGGCCCCACCCCCGGAAAGAACTTGGGCCTACAAAGTTTTTAAATCCACCTGCCAAACAATAAAAAAAAGAATTAGTTCAGCTATTAAAAATCTTTGGGTTTGAAAGCATCCCACAACCAAAAAAGTAAAATGCTTCTCTTTGCTTTCTCTAAACCCACTAATACTAATTTATTTAGCCTCAATGTCATAAAATTAGGATGTGACTCTTTCATTAAATTTATTTTTTTTCACGGGCAACAAACAGGGCTGGTACATGCCTATGCCTAAATCTTCTATTTTTATAAAGTTTTGGGGCCCGCAAAGTCAAACAAGTGGCCGGGCCCCTTTTCTAATAAAAAATACCGGTGACATCAGATAACGAAAAAATTTTGGAAAAAGGGGAAATTTTTTCATATTAGGCCTATAGTCCCGGGAGCCTATAAAGTTGATGGTAGGGCCTTCCAAAGGAAGTAGGGCCTAAAACTAACACTATAGCCCTACTAAATAATATTATAGTAGTGGGTGGGTACGTTAGGCCTACAGGCACAGAGATTAGCCACTGATAATACACGAAGAGCTCTGGGTGGCCCCTTTTGGACTTAATTGTGTGAAGATTTGGCAATCGCCCATCCTTTTCCATGTTATTTGTACATTGTTAAATTGCCGTTATAAATGGTATTAGTTGTTATGAATATTGAAAATCATGTATAAACATCAATAAATTCGTTCTGTATCGTCGGCTGTACTAATCTAATAGCCAAAACAGGACATCACGTCAAGTGACAAAACGTCACAAAACACGAACTCTGTCCCCATCTAAATCAAAGTATGGAGATTTTCTTGTAACATTCAAAAGTCTGTGCATTTTTATATTATTGGAAGGTACGTGAACTTGGCACCCCCACTTTGCGCACTAATTCTGTCACTAGTCAGACTATTTAGTGCTCAATTAGTGCTTTCTAACGCACTCGGTCCCAGAATAAGTGCACGGTTAGTTTAGGAATGAATTACTAATTAGTGTTGGAAGTGCCAACTTAACGCTGCACCCCCACTTCGAGCACTAATTTCTAAACATGTTCCTCGAATTAATGCTTAATTAGTGCTTTCGATCCCACCAAATCCCATAATTAGTGCACTTCCGGTTTGGTCCCTGCGACGCGGCGTCTGTTGGGGGTGCAGCACCCCCACTTTGTTTTTTTCAAAATTTTCTTTTACAGATATTTAGTGCTTAATTAGTGCTTTCGATCCCACTGAATCCCATAATGTAATATGCTATGTGTCTGGAAATAAAACTTACTTACTAACCTACTTACTTACTATAAATCTTTTACGAGAACTCGGAAATTCCTACTGTAAGATGCCCAGTAACTTAACACTGATATTCGGAAGCTGTGAAGCTTCCTCCTCGATAACCCCATTCTCTTCCTTCGACTTTTTTTGGCCCTCTGAAAGGTTTGCGCAGCTGTAATGAAACCATTTCATACATACTTCTTCACATTCTACACCTGTAGCTTACCCCCCTTTACATCTACCACAGAAGTACGACATTCTTAAACTTCCCGGTTACATTCATTCAAGTAGGTGCTGCTTTCAGTGCTCAGACTTGCATACACTAGTCCTATCCGTGATCCTACGTGCTTTACTGTCATGTTTCTTTCACAGTAGGCCTATCTGTGTTAGGCTAGGCCTAGTCCTCCTAACCTAACCTCACTAACGGGTCTATCATAAGAACAATCATAACTGTCTTCTAGGCCCTACTCTTAACGTTAGAACAAAACTGCCTTACGAACAGTCTTAATAACCTCCCTCATAGTAGGCCTAGGCTAGGCTATATCATCCTACAGTGCTTCTCCTTAGGCATACTAGCTAGGCCTTGCATACACTAGTCCTATCCGTGATTGTACGTGCTTTACGGTCCTGATTTCTTCATAGTATCTGTGCTAGGCTAGGCCTAGTCCTCCTTACCTAACCTTACTAACGGGTCTATCATAAGAACAATCATAACTGTCTACTAGCCCCTACTCTTAACGTTACAACAAAACTGCCTTACAAACAAGTCTTAATAACCCCCCTCATAGTAGGCCTAGGCCTAGGCGCTAGGCTATATCATCCTACAGTGCTTCTCCTTAGGCCTACCTACTTCTTTGATCATTGAGCTTAAATGACATACGAGAGAAGGGCATGGGATAGACCAATCTTAGGCCTACTCCATTCTATCACCCTCCCCTGTGCTTTCAACAGCACAAGGCCTAGGCCTGGGCCCCATGCCGGGATGGAACGGACTAACCTTTATTTTAGCTTTCCTAGAGACCCTGCCCAGACAAGGTTTCGTTCGCCCTTCTTGGAATTAGATCTTAATATCAATGGGCTTCAATGATCTTCTATTTACTCATGGAGCCATCATCTTATTCTTCCTCTCGTCAGATTATCTGATTATTGCCAAGACGCCAGCCCAAATCTTTCTAGCCCCTAGGCCATCCTCATCGCCATGCTCAATTCCGCCTTCTTGCGCCTGTGCCTTCTCCGATGAAGATGAAGATCTCGTGTGGAAAACTAGATCTCACTTATCTCTTATTGTTTTACGCCCACAATGATTCCTTATGCTTTATAATTTGTATTGGTTCCCAATTTATCTTTTAACTAAACTTTTGGATAATAAACACTTGTTTATCCGCCGATGAACTTAGATTACTTTACTAAAATATTCCCAGATAAAATTTAGCGTCCTCCATCACCCACCACCGTATTCTCTCGTTTCATTCGTATTCTCTTATATACGAGGCACTCAAATTCTATTAATATCCAACATTAGGTCTACAGTAAAAATTGTTATATGTACAAACTAAGACTAAGGCATTAATTAACAAGTAACTTATTTTTAAGGCTATAAATTGTGAGGGATTATCTCCCAATTTGCATCTTGCTTGATACAGCAATTGCACTTTTCCAAACGCCTTAATAAAAAAGTTTATTTTTTTAGGAATAAGTAAATAAATACTTATCCCAGACAGTATAAACTTAGAGGTCAGCACAAGGTGTTTATTATATAAATTATAATGTAATATGCTATGTGTCTGGAAATAAAACTTACTTACTTACTAACCTACTTACTTACTATAAATCTTTTACAAGAACTCGGAAATTCCTACTGTATCAGATGCCCAGTAACTTAATACGATAAACGGAAGCTGTGAAGCTCCTCCTGAGAGAAATTTAGGGCGTTTGCCGTTTCCCCTTTGGCGACATAAGCTCATTCTGGATTTTAAATGAGTCGACTTGGAGATCTTGTATTTAAATCAAAACTCTTTTAATATGGCTGACTTTTTTATTTGCCTATTTGATTTAGCCGTGTTGGTACAGCGGGTTTGGGAACAGCAGATGAGGTACTAGCCTAGCATGTTTGATTGTTTTTGTCCATTAGTTTTAACAGTTTCTTTTTTATCCCCTGTGAAAGTTTTGCATAGGCCCATATAGGGGTTTAACTTTGATAAAATGTACATTCGCCTGATAGTATTTATATTTGTGCAGCTCTTTTATTATTTGAAAATTTGAAATTATTGAAATAGTACATTAAATGCCACACTGAAGTGTTGTTGAGCAAACTTTGCTGTGTTGTTCCGCATCGTTAAATTATGTTTGTTAACTTCGGGAGAATGTTTTGTTCTGCCCAAAGATTGGAAGGTTTGTCCGCTCTTTATTCCCGTCCTGCTTGTCAAAAGTGTTCGTTATGTGAGTTTTGGTGGCTGTCTGTTCTGTCCGTACAGTCCAGACGTTGAGTTTGGAAGTTTCGGTTGTTTAAGTGTAAGGTCACCAAAGGAGGACCGGTTTACTTAAGAGTGGATTGCAAATGGAGAACATAATTATAATTGTGTGTAGTATTGATGGAAATTCACTTTTTTCTTCTTTAAAGTACATTCGCGCTTTGTTTTTTTGCGCAAACAAGAATCACACGAACTTTAAAATGTTTATCGTTTTAATCCGCTAGTAACCGTTTCAATGCTAAGCTGCCAAGCAAGACAGGCGATCATTGGTCATGGAATTTCTAAGTAATGGTTTACTCGTTTCAACGTGCTCATGTTCCTCTCACTTGAGCGGGGGGTTACCGGAAATGTCAAAATATGACGCAATAGCTTTATTGTCTGCTTACGCGTTTCTTGCAGGCCGTTGTGAACAATAAATCGCAGCAATTCGAAGGGTGCTAGATGTTTACTCTCATCAAAGTATATCAGGGATAGTTCACTTTTTAACAAATTAACGTCAAAGAAAGGATATTTCTGACTCAGAAGATTTAATTTTTCATTGGGAAAATGCGTTTCCTATTTTTTTATAGAGATCGTTGTTAACAAGTTCAACAAAGGCTATGGATTCAAAATCTCCGAATCTTGAATCCATTTGTACAATCATTGAGTCCAATATTTCATATGTCAGACGTTTTACATTCTGGATTTGATTTTCAGTGACATAGACATTTATTTCAGGCAATAAACGTGTTGATTCTTCCACACAACTTGCGACTGCTTCTTCATTACGTTTTGAGCGGAAATACTGAGTCGTGGTTTTAATTTCATTGTTGCATAATATTATGACCGCTATACCTTTTTCTGAAGGATATCAAACAAATTGTGAGCAAAGAAGATAAACAAACAGTTTGTTTTCCAGACGCATCTGTAGACCTCTAGCGCAAGCTACAGTATGTGGGTCCCAACTCTTTTCTGCGTCAATTATTAAGTTGACAGCTTTACTCAAGTCACTAAAGTGTTCTTTTATAGTAGCCGCAGCACGTGAGTGAGTGGTAATTCCATTGAGTAGAATTTGCCTGGGGAATTTTGAATCTGGCTTCTCGTTGTAATGTGCTTCTTTTTGGAGATCGACTGAAAAAGCTGTAGAACGACGTGAGGTCACTAATGTGTGTTGCAGAGAGAGCTCTCGCGCAATTTTTCATCACACCTTTCTTTATTCACACAGCCTTACTCATATTTAATTTCTTCTTTCACTTTTTTCTTCTCCATACTTGCCGGCCCTCTCTGCAACGAGCACTCCTCCGTTCCCACCCAGTTAAACCCATCCTATCCAACATCCTCCCTCCTTCCCATTAACCCCCCCCCCCCCTCCACGTCCACGTTTTATAACTACGGCCTCCTTGAGTAAATATGATGTAAGAAAGATAAAACAAGAGTGTTAATCCAAAATGGCTGAATTGGCATGAGCAAAGTAAATGTCAATACCCTGTTTGTGAAGTCTTTGTATAAATAACAAGTGTTCAAGGATAGAACCTAACTAAACTCTTGAGACTGATAGAACCTAACTAAACTCTTGAGACTACTAAACTAAACTATTGAGTATTCTGGCACTGTAACTATGATCCTGGTGATCTTGATGGTCCAATTTTCTATTTGGTATTTTAACAGCTCCCTGGTCAACGTTACCGGTATAGAGTTCTGGTGGTCCTCTTGGTTTGATTTCCATTTAGGTTCCTCGACATCATCCTGGTCCAGACAACTTTTACCGGGCCATCAAAGTCATACTCGCAACCTTTTCGTGGTTTGGCCCGTGAGTAGGAGATTTTCACTCCCTGAAACTAATAGCGATCTCTGGGTCGTCGTCGGGGAACTTTCCCCTTCCCTTTGACTACCTCCCCGACGGCGACGACAATGACAACACGCACAGATGACACAGACGAAGACGACCACGACGTGGGGGAACCCCTGCTCTCCCCATATGCTTGTGGCTGGTTCTGACCAGCACAGGCCTGCCACCCCTTGTCCCACGCGTTTTCCCCTGACGTTCCTCCCCCTAGAAAGAAGTTATACATGGCGGTAACTCACACTTATAAAAATTGTTTTATCTTGGGAGGTGCGAATAATCTTAGTTGTTAAAGCGCCCTAAAACTACTTATACTAATAATACAACGTTTACCGGTACTTCCTAGAGTACTCTCAGTTTGGGTGTTTCTTTCAACAATGTCTTCCATCGAGCGCCTCTAATTTATTTTTCAATTGCTGCCCCTGTTTGGCTAAACGAAACCCTGGGGTTTTAAGTTAAGAAATGTACAGGATTCCGGCCCCAGGGGGGCTATTGACAATGGTTAAGTTTCTTTTACATCAATATCCATTGAAAATTTAAATGCAATACGATTTCCTGTACCTGTAACTACAGGGCTAGGTAACCAAGCAATTATGTCTGCCAAATCAATAGTAGAAATATATTTTTATACTGTTTTATGAACATGTTCTTTTTTTCTATCCAACATTCTTCATGCCCATGATTCTAAATTCCCCATTGGAAAGGTATGTATCTTACCGTAGACAACCTCAATGTCTATACTTATGGGGTGGAAATTTGGTGGAAATAACTTATCTAAGGAAAATCATGAATAAAATTTTCAGTAGAATTTTAAAAGTGTGGGTTTGATCCAGGTACGTACCAAAATATAGTCTCGATGCGTTATACGTGAGAAACCTCTATCTGCGAATATATTATTATGTAAACAAGATTTCACTGCGCCTAAACGTAAGTAAAATGATTTTTGACTTCATACTCGTGGTTCATGGCCCTACAGATTGGTAATAATAAACCTTTTTCTGCCATGATTGACATTAAACCTTACAATTGTGGTCTATTTACTAATTTTTATTTACACAATGAGACCAATCACCAAACATTTATGTGCCAAGAGGAAAACGTTTACCAAATAATATTGAAAAAATCCAAAATCTGACCTTCATGACCTCTGCTGGCCACAAAATTAATTTTGAACAATTGAAAATATTTTTATTCGAAAGGGACCCTTAAAAATCCTTTGAATTACATACCATGGTATAGGTTTCAAAAATACATTTTCATTTAGGGATGATTAGACCCACCCACCTTATGGGATTTAGTTGTTTTTAAGCCATTTTTTTTTCCTGAATCCAATGATACCAAATCTCTTCTGTTGCTATTGTCCCTAGGTTCGCCTCAAATTTGCGTATAGCCCCCCGACTATAGTCTGTACAGCTTAATACCGTTATTACAAGACACGCCAGTGGGGGGGGGGTGTGGGAGAACTAGGAAGGGGGGGGGAGCAGTGTAGTACACCCTAACGGATGTTAAGGTTAGGGGGAAACCTCGAGTATGTAATCGACTGGTGAGCCAGGTTCTTCCTCAATTCATGTTTGTTGCAGTGGGCAGGTAGGGCTCTCACAACACTGGCCTGGTAGCATTTGTTGAAAGGCAGGTTGTGAGATACAGCATGTAGGGCCACTGGTTTTTCGATGTTGCCTGCTTGGTGTCATGTCTATGGCCTTTTCATTCGTGTGTTGAGGGCTTTGGGTTAGTAAGACCTATGTATTCAGGTGGGCATCTACTGCACCTCAACTGATAAATGATGTTGTTGGTTTGGCACGAGTTTTGTCCCCGGATGGCGTAGGTTCTGTCCCCTGGCTCTCGTTGTAAACGATCGGTGGGGACGTTTAGTTGGCATGTTTACAGCGAGCGCTGTCACTGGATAGAAGCCAGGTGGTAGGGCTACTTAAGGTGTGTCGGTCCCGCTCCGGGGTATCGCTGTAGTCACTCAAAAAGAGTTTTGTTTACATCATAAACAGTCAGCTTCAAATCGCTTAGCATCTATGACGGAACGGTTGACGAACGGTGTGTTTACAAAACGAACTTGGATGGTTTTCATCAATGTATCAATGCGCGCTATACTCTGGTAATGCAGTCGACTAGATATTCGTACGTGCAGAACCTTCTGCTATTCGCCACGAAAAGTTGCAGGTATGCGCATAGAGGCGAAAAAGCTCAACTCGAGATGTGGGGGTTACTGCTACCCCCGTTAAATGTTGGGATACAAATTGTATTATGATTGCATTTGTATTGGCAATAAATACATGCAAGAGTCCACAATATTGATGTTTTCTAAAATCAAGAATACTGTAATTTAGTAAAAAATGACGCTCAAAAATATCCATGATTCAGTAAACGTTTACATTTTTTCCAGTCAATGAAGAGAAAAAATGTAAAGATGAATGATGAATGAAGTATGAATGATTAAGATTCCCTGTATTCATAGGAACAGTAAGATGAATATTCCTGTTTAAACAGTGATGACTCCCACCCCCAGGGGGTTGACCCGCACGGGAAGCAGCTGGACTGGCAACAGCAAGCGTGGGTTGGGCTCGACCACGCTAGCTTAGCCCTAACTAGGACCTAAAGGTTTTAAACCCACCAGAAACTGACTACAATGCTCTGTCCCACCAGGCGGTTCAGGGCTCATGTTTTGAGAGCCTGTGACGAGCCGACCAGATCACCAGGCAGAGGTCCATACCAGGGAAAACACTGCCAGGCTTCAGTTAAAGCTACCATACTAGGATGAATCTTGTTTTACCATTTAAAATGGGGTTTTCTAACCCAAAATTTTTGCTCCGACAGGGAATCGGCGAGTCCATAGACTTGTGCGCACGTCACACATTAAGATATTTACATGACAAACCAATACACAAAGCAATCATAATTTTTTCCAACTTTTTCCATTTGTGTTATGTATGGAATGTCTACTTCTGTAGGTATTGAGATTTGGACGCTTGATAACAGGGGAAAGGGGTTGCAGTCTTACAAAGTATTGGTTTTGGTTTGTAGTTCGGTCAATAGGGTTGGGTTTGGGTGTTAATTCGTAATCATCTTCTGTGAAATGGCTAGAACACACAACTGTAAACTTATTTGGTTTAAAGTTTTCACGATTCACCTTGTGAAACCATTGTTTATAAATGATAAGGGATTTGTTTGGATTAGGAAATCTATGAAATTACACTTTTTTCCCTTTGGCTTCTAATTTGATGGGTCTATTGTTGCATTGATACACACAACACGTGTTAACCATTTTCAATCACTGTTTATGTAAGCACAGCTATGTAAGTATTCACACGCGAGCCACAGTTTGAGTTAGTCAATAAAACACAATCAGTCGTTTTGAATGTAAAAAAACTAGTAGTGCTACTAACTAAAATTACGTGACATTAAAAAGATGATCAGCGATAGTATAAATATAAATATAAAACACGAATGACATGAAAACTACAACTCTAATTTACTAAACTAAACGGTAACTGGAGAGTTTGGACGTCCGACGTATACTTTAATAATAATAGTTTAAAGAGCACTTCGTTGGAACTACACTTAAGGTATAGTTTTCGCTCGTCCATACCGCTAGAACGTATCTCTGATCCACAAACACGCTGCGCTCTGGATCATTTTGGCTTATGTTAGCAATATGCTGGTTACAAATTCTCCTAGCCTCACCGTCACAATTGTAATATGATCACTTTAATACGTTACTATGCCCAGGCACAGAACCTTCTGGCCTAATAAAAGAAGTTGAAAATCGTTACTAAAAGGATGGCATAATAGGCCTACGTTTATTTAAAACCCCTTGTGGTTGTGGAGTCCCCTGTTAATGGCGCCAAAGGGCCACGCCCCGTGTATTTTAATATTTCGTCTACCTCCGGAAGCCCTCGTGAATTTTGCCGCAACGGCGCGAAGTATAAACGAGGTTTTATTTCGTTAACTGGACTGTTATTTTCAATACTAGGTGGTCTGAAAATAAGTTGTTCGTAGTTGTCACCCTGGGACTAACGGGCGTGACTTGTTTCTACATTTTGAAGTGGCTCCCCTCTCCTTATACGCCTGTGTGTGTTGACCATCAGATCATCAAACTTTGGGTTATTAAAACTTAATTTTTAAAAAATAAGTTAACTGATAAACTACACATTTTATACCCGGTGGAAAAAAGTGAATTGTGTGAAAAATTTTATTATAAATTAAATGATTTCAAATTATGTACTGTTAACTTTAATTATTTAAATGTAGATGAAGATGCTATTTTTAAAGGCCCAAGAAAAACCAACCATTTAGGAAAATTATAATGTTTTATGAACCAATTAACTGCTAAACAGGACTCTGCTGATAATTTTTGGGGGGTTCATATTTTACACTATGGTACTATACAGAAAACATGGTGATTCTTAAAAGGGTTAAGTTTGTGAGGTGTGAGGGAAAATTAGAAGGGGATCTCTAATTTAACCCGATAAAAACATAGCATACAATGCAGTGATATATTAAAATTATATATTTTTTCTAGACCTTCGTTTTAGTTTTTCTATAAGGATTCTCTTGAATTTTTTCCTTCATCTTCAAACTCTTCTACTTCTTTGGTTTAGGCTCGGTTACATATTTTTTTGTGCGTTGTGCAGGTTGCGCCGGATCCGCATTTAAGGCTTCAACGACCATACTAGGCACTGCCTGCTGCAGGGTGGTGCATAAGACTGCTGACTCTGCAGTGTATTCGGCAGTTTCAGAGATTCCTGGGTACTTTCTGTGGTATGCTGCTGTCCCAATGGTTGTGCTACTGCCATTGGTTTTAGTCTTTACTTCCGTTGGCTGCGGATATGGATACCATTCCATCCTTACATGTTGCTGGATCTGGTCCTGCTGCTGGAGTTGCTGCCTATGTCCTGTTGCTGGAGTTGCTGCCTCTGGTTCTGTTGCTGATGTTGCTTCCTCTGATCCTGTTTGCTGGTGTTGTGGGTGCTGGCTGTGTTGCTGCTGCTACTTTGGTGTTGTTGGTGGGAGTAGACCGTTTGCTGTTGCTGTTTGAGTACGATCTCATTTAGTTGCTGTATTTATTTTGGATTTATATAACAACTGCTGCATCAGCTGGTTGTTCATAATCTGTTGCTGTTGCATTTGAACATGATGCATGTTTCCTGCTGATGTTTTTGAACCTTTTGTCTTTCTACCATATTTATCACGCAGTCTTTCAGTTCCCCTACTTCCCGTATTAGTGCCTGCTCTTTTAATTTTAATTTCTGTCGTGCCTTTCGCACTTCCCTTTCTTTGATTTAGGCCTAGTCCACCAACTTGCTGCGTGGCTGATATCTAACGAGGAATAACATAACTTTTGGCGGGTCAGTAAATAAAAATGCCATTTTTACCGACACTTGAACTTGACTCGTACTCGAAAATTCGGTACTTGCTCTGTCCTAATTATTACTGATAAGCTTCAATAATACAGGGCTGCCCACTGAACGTTTTTTCAAATCCTATTTGGAGGACATTAATATCTGCAAATATATGTGAAAAGTACAATATCATGAATTTCTGTGATGCAAATATGGAATTGGTTCATTTGTTACCATCATAACCTACAAAGTAGCCTATTTAGACCCGAATAAATTTGTCAAAAATGACCGTTGCCGTTTTACACAATGCATCGAGACCAAATATTTTCGTAACTTTTTTAGTATAAAATCCATTTTAAATGCAAAACAATAATTTCTGCCTGGTTGTAACTTGTAAGAGGCTTAGGCATATCCATAGGCCCTATGAATGATGCTGATGCAACAATTTTTTTTTACTTTGGCTCACCTTCAGTGTATAAAATTGTGGAATGGGTCCAGCTCAAATGAGAAGTGTGAATACAATACTATGCCTACATACATCGAGCTACTTCTACTAGTATAATGAAACGAACCTCTGACTTCTTCCTTCTGGCAGATGTTTTTTTTAGGACCACCGTCAATTGTAGGCCTAGTGTGTTTAAGGCTACTACCTTTTTTTGTGCAAACCTGTTCCACTTACTTGTGGCTCATTACTTGTAGGCCTAGAGTGGTTATGCATACTGCTTTTTTTCTTGAAGATTCCTTTCCTGCTTAATTGTGGCAAAAAGTCTCGAAGAGTCGTTGACATCATCTGCGTTATCTGTACAATAAATTTTTTTCATACCTAATAAAATTACCAGTCAAGTGGTTAATATATTTTATGGTTCTCTATCACTGGAATAGGACCCTAAAAGCCTGGGCTCGGCATCCAAGCACAAAACTGACTTGATTTACTTGATTCACCCTGTGTTCACCCCTCTTTTCCCCTACTTAGTGACTAGTTTTTTGTTATCTCTTCTCTTCCGACTAGACCTCGCAGTTCAGTTATCCGTCAACACTTTGCCCGACCGCACCCTCGCCATAAAGGGAGAGAAATGTCATGGAGGCGCGAAAAGTAAAGAGAGAATAACTGTACTGCTGTGCTGCAACCTCTACGGCAGCAAGAAATTAATGCCCTTGGTAATAGGAAAATTCCAAAACCCACGTTTGTATGAAGGGCCATCGACACTAACTTGTTGCCATTGGCTTTTTATAATATAAAAAAACCAGTTCAAAAATGACCTGGGTAACTGGGTTTTTTGTTCGAGAGGTGGTGATTGACTGCAGAGAAAGGAAAAATGGCCCTCTTTTGCGTTAATAGAGAAATACCTCCTCATGATTGGACACCGAGCCCGGCGAGCGCATGCTCTTCAAGATATACAAACGCCGAACATACAACTAATGCTGTTGCCAGCTAACACAACCAGCAGGATCCAGCCACTCGACCAGGGCATCATACAGAATGTTAAAAAAATCTATCGCAGCCGACTGAGCCACAACTTTATCCGCCAGTTGGGTAAGTTATTTAACCAATTAATTACAATTTAAACTAATTAAAAGTAGGGCCTACATGCATTTATTATTGTATGTGGTATGTGTTTATTAATTATCTTGGATCATTGCCCTTCCCCCCATACGCTTTGTGGCTGCGTTCCCTGACCACACAGTGCCTGCTGTCCACCCCTTGTCCCCCCGCGTCCATCCCTTTACGTCCCTCCCTTCGTTTCGATTAGCCCAAGTTGTGCATAAATTAAGAGGGAAGATTACAGAATATCAATCACTCAACTAGTTACAAACAAACTGGCCGCCCACCACCTCTCCTAATTCCGGAAAATTAATTATTGTATGTTTGGGTACATGATCTCCTTCACGACTTCCCAGCGATTGACATGAGCGTCTCCCTCGTTACAACTTGCCTGAAACAGCCCATAACACTTCATACTTAAAAATAAAAAAAAGCATCATACGATACTTGTTAATAGCTTATTTCAACAAGCGGACATTTTTTCTTTGCGTTGTTCGTTTGCGCTGTTGACTCACAGTGCCCCAGGAAATATACCTCCTTCACTTCCACCTGTAGATCGACGGAAATATTTAATTCCAATGTTTTGAGAATGGGGTTGTCCTCTCTAAATAAAATAATATCTTATATAATAAACCGGTCAAAACAAACCGTTATTTTTTGTAGGGGTCGAACTCAGAACCGAAAAACCGGACCGAAATAAAAATAATTTTTGGTTTTCGATATGCCCTGACAAAAATCTCGTTATGGGGACTTCAACCCGAGGAGAAGCCGTGCCACCATTTGTTATACCTATTAATAAATCAAAATCCAACTCGCAACCGTCTGTCCAGCGTGGCTTTGTTGTGCGTCGTTCCAACGTGGTAGAGGGCCCAACAACACTCTTACAAGGATTTTCGGGTTGAATCAGGAGCTAAAACGGCCTATCTATTCTGGGATATTTCCCACCGGACGGGGTCGGTTACGATCTAAAGCGCGGGACACCATGTTGACCCCCTCGCGGTGTTATTCACGCCACTTTTTGACCGTGCTTTCAGGTACCAACCACCTCGCTCTTGCTTCGGCGTCAGCTAGCAGCCCCTGCCTCCCGCTGCTTTTTCCGCGTCCCTTAGCGTGGGAACAATGAATTTGGATCAATTTTTTTGAAGTGATTTCTTTCCCGGGCGCTGGTTTTTCCCCCAATCTCAATGTGAATTCTTCAAGGTCCAAACGCTAGCTCGTTTGCTGGGCGCAGCGCAACCCCGCTGACCCCAGTTTGCCAATTCGGAACGTGCAAGTGGCCCTGGCGGAATCAGGGAGTTCACTTGAATTGCCCATTTTGCCCCGGCATTTCTAAGGAGAGAAAGGAAAGGAACAGAGCAAAATCGTACCTTCCCCGGAGACTGGCTTTGTAGGCGAAACTTGTGACTCGCTAGCCCAAACTTACGCACAGCCTGCCGTCCCGAAAACACTGCACACAAAATATCTGAGGCAAATTTTAATCGCCTGAGACTGTTGCCTCCTTCAGGGACCGCCCAAAACACTGGACCTCGGTGGCTCGCCTCCATGATTGTAGGATGAACTTTGATGGATGATAAATTTTGCATCCCATCAAGTTGTTATTAATCACATAATGTAGTTCAATAGACATTTAAAACAAAGGGAAAAATCGAAAAAAAAAAACCAAAAAAAACAACCTTTTTAAAAACAACAGGCTCTTTCTTAGGACCATGAGAATTAGCATAGTGAAGGTGTAGTGAACCCCAAACAAACATTTTTGGGCTTTCCCGCAGTCTTTTCCCGCACAGTCTTTTTACCGCACTCGCCGCGGCGGGACCCTTGCGGGGACGTCCCGTACGGGTTCCGCCCTTTGAGAAGGTGTCCCTACTAGGCCCGATAAACCGGGTTCCCGCGGATCTTCCGCGAATAATCCGAACGGGACGTTTCCGCGCGACTTCCCGCAGTTTCCCCGTACATCTGTTAAGCGCGAACTAGGTGCTAAATATGTACGCTAAACGTATTAAAAATAAAATAAAAAAAAGTTTTGTATAATATCGGTAAACATACTGGTTTTTTGTGTCTTATTTTCGACACCAGTTGAGTGCCTGTAGGTGGAAACACAACATGGTACTAATTGCAAGTAGTATAAAATTTAGTTTGGGGGTGTCCTCGAACTCGGTCCAGCAGGGAATCTCCATTATGATAAGCAAGCCATTTAACGTTACGCACGGATGATTAGCGTGAGTCTTGTGAGTGGGAGTAATAACCTATAGGATTCAACAGCAAAATCTACTCGAGTATTCGTAGGTTTATTGTGTGCTGCTTTGTGGCCTATCCGTTATAGTCTTTTATTTATTTTTGCGATGTGTTGGAATAGTGCTTCAGTATTTATTATACTATGGCGTAACGGTTTTATATTTAACATGTGGGTACAGTAAATAATGCCTTCTATGCGCAGCCCATGTTCGAAAAATTTTGTTCTAGTTGTTTGGGATAAATGCCGAGGCGGGGTGTGGGTGTTATCTGAATAAAAAAATAAAGTAAAGGCTGTCCGAATGCCGATTTGCTGGTGAACCACCCAAAATAAACAGTTACTAAATTCTATTGGAACATGCCAACCAAAATTTAAATGACATCATGTGAGATCTTCATATTTTTTGGGTCTCAGTTGGTGAAAAAGTTAAAACCCATGGAGGTATGGTTTGAAAATTTTTTAATTACTAGGAAGCTTCGCAAAACGCTTTTTTTTGGGGGGAGGGGCGTCGTGTTATGGATGGGAGCGTTTAATTAATTGTGTGCATTGAGCTGCTCAATGTGGTTAATATCAGATGGTATTAATTTTTTAAATTTGATTTCGTTTTTCCCATGCTATAGGGCTGCGAGACACGCTTTGGTAATATTGGTTTAATTTTTACGATTGCATATGAGATCAGGGGCGACATTATATTTGCACCACTACCATTACAATCGAATTATTAATAAAGCATGTAGGTGTTTATAATATTATTAAGTCTGAGAAAAGAAATTTGGTAAATAATTTAATAATTAAAAAAATAAAAATATAATTAAAAAAAAAAAAAATAAAAAAACGTAAAAAAAAAAAAAACGAAAAAACAAAAAAAAAAAAAACAAAAAAAAAACGTGTTAAAAATTGGCGATTTAATAAGAATTTTTTTTTCTATTACCGCACAAGTTGCAACACGAATATATTAATTCTTAAAAATCACAATAGGATATTAAAGGCATTTAGGTGGTTTATTAATAAGTCAAAGAATTTTTTTAAAAGTTCGTATATAAAAAAAATCGTATTCGTAAAAATTGTGATTTTTCATGAGAAATAATTTTTTGATTTTGCGCCTCAAAATTTCACTAGCGAAATATAAATTAATTCATTAATATAAAATTAAGAAAATCTGCCGAAGAAAAAATCATTACATCTGAATTAAAAGCGCATGTAGGGGTTTAAGTCGAAGATTTTTTTTTAATCGAACTAAATCGTATTTTTACTAAAATGCGACCGTGGCACGTCGCAGTTCTAATGGTTTATAATAAATTTTAACGGCCTCTTTAGAAATTCATCGCTATTGCCATTGGAGGTATCGGGTAGTTAGCCGGAAATCATGTTAACAAACACACAAAAATACAAACAGGAAAAGAAGAAAAAGGAAAAAAATACATCACGATTTTTTTCACCAGGTGTAGGGAAATGGAAAAATCTATTGCTTCGCTCATCCAAAAATGCGATTAACAAGAGAAAATTGAAAGCACGGCCAAAAAGCTACCGAATTATCTGCATAAACAATTCAATGTTTATTTCGCCGGTGTTGCAGATGAATGTGCTCCGAGGCGGGTAAATAAAATATAAAAATAAGAAACGTTCTACAAGTGCTTTTGAATTTTAATAATATATCACAAAAATTTCCTTTTTAATTTGTTTGAGCATACAGCTGTTGTTTGATTAAATAAATCAAAAAACTAATAAATATTCATTACCAATGGTGATTGGTTATCGTGTTGTTTTTCAATAAATTTACACACAAACACAATCTCTTTATGGTGGGAGATTGATTGAAGTTATACAATATCGATCATTTTTGTTTTCACAGGCAAAATAGTAAATTAATGTTGACTACTGGTTCGTCATAATATAAACGGGGCATTGCAGTTTTTACCCGTTAGTATCTTTTCCGAATCCCTTCTTCGCGGGAACTATGCGGGAAGTCCCGTGACTTTCACAGACACGGGACGTACCTTAACTTGCCCCTCGGGTCCGTGAAACTCGTTCCCCAAGACGGGACGTCCCGTGACTTTCCGTCTTGCGCTTCCGTGCGGGACGTCCCTTTTTAAACTTCCCACGCGGTCCCGTGCGGGACGTCCCGTGATTTTCCCAAATACGGGACCGTCCCTTAACTTCCCTCGCGGGTCCGTGCGGGACGTCCCGCTTCCCGCAAGGTTTACCCGGCACTTCCCTAACTTTCCCGCACGGGACCCAGAGTATAAGTTTGTTGGGAAAGCTATTTAGGCTAAGAACCCCCTGGCTTAGGCCATGATGGGCCTTGGCCCGGCCCCACAGCTACCCCCACTACTTTGGGTTGACCTTGACCTCAAGTCAAAAAGAAAAGTAACCTCTCTAAAGGTTTGGACAGCAGCATCTGTCAGTTTACACACTTTAGGTACATGATTCCAATTCTCCTTTTCCTTTTATTTTATTTTATTATAATTGATATTAAAAAGGGTTAGGTCCGGGTCATCCTAATCCAATTTACTTAATTTTACTTTATGGTTTACTCCGGGACAAATCCTCCCCGGATGCTCCCTTCCCATTTTAAATTAAAGCTACGCTTGGGGGACCCCAAACTCGGGTCCGCCAAGCTTTTCAAAAACAATTTAAAATAAACACCACTGGTCCTTGGGTACCACCCCCCCAGGGTTCCTACATTGGGTTGTCCCCCAACAACAAAATAAGAGTTTCCCCCATCCGACGAACTGCGCGTGGGTAAGTTCCCTTCCTATTGGGCTATGGTGCTACGCCAACGGCGGTATTAGGCACCCGTGGAAATGCAATTGCGCACCGGGACGGCTCTTCGTCGCCGCCGGCACGCACCCCTCACGACACTCAAGCTGCCGTCGTACTTGCCACCATACTTACATTCCAGCGCCCAGCTCCTCGGTAATGTTATCAGGCTTAGCATGGGCGCCGGCAGGAATTTTAGCAGGGGGGGGGCAACAATCACAATTTGTAGTTTAGTTGGGCAAGCACGGGGGGTTTGTGGGGAGGCAGGAGCCCCCCAACAATAGAGCCGAGGCGAAAATTTTTGGGAAAATCAGGTTTTTTTTAGAATGCATTTGGTGGGGTTTTTAGAAAAAAAAAAGGAAAAAAAAAGTTACTTAGTGGGCTGAATAGATACCGAAATTATGAATTTTTGTGCAGTAGATACTTAGGAAAGTAAACAAAAAAAAAAACATTTGGTCTCAACTTTTATACGGGTTACTAAAATGGGTTACTCTGAGTTGAAAATGAGACACACGTTTCAAAAATAAAAGGCTTTATTTTAATTGCATAAAATTATAAGAATGTGACTTTTTTGATCACATTTTTCTTTTCTTACATAAACTGAAAACTTGTAATTTCCCTCTCCAGTTTGCAATGCAATGTGGAATAAAAATATAAAACTTTAAACACGTTCTTAGGGGGTTCTACATCGACTAAAAATTTTTACTACCCTAAAAAATCATAGAAAACGATATCTTGTTACAGTAATTATTATTTATTTCAATAAAATCTTTACACATAATATCACATAACATAAAATAAATGGAAAAGGGGCCCATGATTGGACTAGACCCAAAAAGGAAAATGCGAAATTTCAATACATTACTAAGACTAAAAACAAACAAACTAGCAACACTCTGCTCCCGATCAGATCATAAAATATATTATTATTTTATTAATATTAATTTCAATTGAATTTCGGTTTCACAAAAACATTATTTTTATAGTAATAAAACGCATATCACTAGTTAAAATTTTTTTTCCTGAAATCCAGGGGGGGGGGTAAGCGCCCCCCCTTCCCCCCCCCCCCGGCGCCCATGTCTTTCTAGACCTAGGGCTAGTGGTTTTTTTTCGCTTATTACTTGATTTAACCAGGCCTAGGCTAGTGGTTTTGATCGCTTACTTGATTTAACCGTATCGGCATTTAATTGTCCACCGTCTATGGAGAATCCAATGTTCTCATCTAGACCTAGGCCTAGTGGTTTTGATCGCTTACTTGATTTAACCGTATCGGAATTTTAATTGTCCACCTCGCTCGCCCTGGCCGAGAGGCCTAGCTCTCGGGCGTTGGAGCTATGCAACAACAGCCTACTCGGCTACACAACAAAGGTGACCCGTTCACCTACAACTCGTAAGTTTTGAACAACTACCCACCTAGTTTTCTCCAATCTCGCTGTGACAAATACCTGTCAGTTAACACGCGGAAAACCCTCGCAAATACTTCTCTCGCCCCATTTGGTGCCTCTACAAAACACATTACACAATAAAAAGAAAAAAATCCCAAAAAAATACAAAAATAAGCCGGGTGACCCTAGCACTCTCCGGCCCCGTCACAGAGACTCGATCAAACTGACTTCACGTTCAAGCAAAAACACGAATCCCTCGTAGTACATCGCAAAAGTTAGTGCTTAAAAGCATACAACAATATACAAGACAAACTGCAAAAATAATACAAACAATCTGGTGAACTTGGGTCCCCGCTCGCTCTCCAACCAGGCTTACATCACCTGACTACACAAACATTATTACAAAAAATTATTATGACATTTATATTGCCTCGCTAGATATTTAACAAAACAATTTTTTCTTATACGGCCTGTCCGTTAGCCTACATTTCTATCCGTGGAAGCAAGATTCGTGACTCGATTCTGTCGAGATAGTTTTTGGGCTTACGTCACGCACGTGCAGCACACGTCCACCCGGTGGGTGACCAACACTTCCGACAAAGCAGCTACTGCGCGCTTACAAAAATTTTAAAACCCCATCCTCTGGCGTCGATTCCCGGACACACAATACGACTTCAAATTAACAAATACCTCAAACTCCAGCGGAACAAAAAAAAACTTGATTCAAAACACAAAAACTCAGGATAGGCGCGGCCGGCAATGTGAGCAGTTTACTCAAAAACAGAACCCTACGTACTCTCTCTACCTCTCGTTACTAACAAATTACATCTAAACCCTGGTTCAGGCGCCCCCACGGTCCCAGCTTCGTTCGCGTACATACACGTCTTTAACAAATTGTTGGATTGTTAGAAATCCTGTCTGGGGCCCTGGACCCGCATTGGTGAGGGCCCCTCTCCAGAGGCGGCTCTACCATAAGGGCATTGGGGCATGTGCCCCTCCTACTCTTCCCGCCAACAATCACTCACATAAAACGAGTTGTAGACGTCGTGGTACACATTTACATAAAATCAAATAGTTTGTTTTTCAATGTGAGCGCGCCGCGCGGTAAGGAAACGGCGAACAACGCTTGACTCGAGCGAGCCTTCTACGGGCTAGACGAAGTTGCGCCCACGTAGCGCCTGCGCAGTCAGTTTTTTTCGGAAATAGCCGAATCTTTGGGGCTCGCAATAAGCGTTGGAACTACGGCAGGATGGGCATGATTTAGTCGGCCCAGAGCTGTTGTAAGGAGAAATGTTACGCGCTGGCGCGTTGTGCGGGTAATCGGGGAAAATTCGCCTTGTCCCAAAGAAAAAAGGGAGTAAAAACTTATGTACAGGCATTAAAATACCAGGCAAATTTGCATGTGCTGCTTTTATCTTTCTTTTACTTTAAGCAAGGTCGAAAAATATAGATAAATTAAACAGTTTTAAATGATAACTGATTTTTTCCCCAGGCCCGTATTAACCATAAGGCAAAACTAGGCTCTAGCCCGGGGGCCCGCCAACTTTGTTGCGTCCTAAAAAAATATTGAAAATATTTTTTGTGTTAGAGTATAGTTCTCCCTTGCTCAAATCGCTGTAAGGCTGTCTTGGAGCTAAATATATGCCAAAATTTTTCGCCTCCGGGCGGCTGGGGCGACCCCTTGTAGCCCACTCAAGTCCATTCAAAAATATTGTGCCCCTGCCTTATTTTAAACCCCACGAGCCGCCACTGGTCCTCTCCCAACCCCAATCACTATTGTACAAAGGCATGTACTTTTTCAAGGAAAGAGCGTAGATATACCCATTTTTCAATTTTCAATTACAACACTTATATAAATATTATAATTTAGATGAAAACAGTTGTGCAATTTATCCATTTTATCTAGCTATTTCGATTATTATTTTGATTGTTTGTATTAGTTTCTATGTTGTGTAATCTTGTCATCGAGTATAATTGCGTGGGTTAAACATTTTTTTGGTTTGTAATCCTATATTTCGATAATTTCTCTCCACCCACACATTTTTATCAACATATTATAAATGTAATAATAACTTTTTTTTAAAAATTTTTTTGTAATCTCAGGTTGGAAAAATTTGACACACCCTTTACGATAAATCACACACGGATTTCTTTTTTTGTTATAATTTTTAAATAAAAAATCATTACCCTAAATGGGTAACATTACTTAGAGTTGTGTTTGTGAGTATGCATCGTATTACGGCTAATTTTAGTAATTAACTATTGAGCTCATAAAAACTATCTACCCACATAACCCCTCCTGAAACACTATGTACCAGTTACAAAATGTATGATAGATTTAAGTTCGGACAAATAATAGTTATTTGGAATTTAGTTAACAACGATAGTGGGGTTTATCACGCCGCCGAGCGGCGGCCGGGCTCGAGGAGCGATCTTGATTACGTCAATGCGCGGACTGGACGCAAACGCGTTCACCGGAATGCCAGACCCTGGGTGAAGGAAGAATATCATTGGATCATGGGCTTGGGCAGAGGCGGGAGCGGCTGTTAAAAGCCTGGGCATCTGCTATCGTTTGGTCCCACGTGGTCTCGGGAAAACAGCAAATGAAGCCACACATGGGGTTCGTACTCAAGTATTGTTTTACAATGTCCGTTTCATGTTTTTAAATAAGAAGGGGAAAAAAAATTTAGATTATTGTGGGTAGAGGGAGGTATGGGACATCACAACATGACTGCAATAGCGGGCTACAAAAAAAAATAAGTTACAAGTAAGAAAAATACTCTAAAGAGTATCCTTTAATCGAGGGTCCAGAGACATGGCAGAGCAGTACAGCATGTTATTCTTTTGGGCCCGGAACACGCCACAGCTAAAGCCCGTTGAAATGCTGTTGCAATAGCAACGCTCAGTGGTGCCACCTCACGACCCTTAGTCACAGTTTCAGCTACAGACTCGGTCATGCAATGAAGCACTGGTAATAATGTATTGGTATTAAATCTCGGAGTCATTTCCCGGGCCACGAAGATTGACCATGTAAATCAGGGTAAAGACAAAAAATATATAAAAAAAAGTGTTTTTTTGCATAGGTGATGAGAAGACATTAGAAGACATAGGTGAAAAATGATAGTAATGAATAAAACAAGAAGAAAAGAAAAACCCGTAACCAAAACAAAGAATAACCAAAAGGTTTAAAACATATTATTTGAAGAATGCTCCAATCTAACAGTATTTTTAAAACAAGAGTGATTGATTTTATTTATTTTAACAGGGTCGATGAGATATCAATTTGAGTTTAAATTCATGAGCCCCAAATTGATAAATCTAGGCTAACCAAACTTTTATGCCATCTAAAGATCACTTACTAAGTTCTGACATCAGTTCTCCACGATAGTAGGCCCTACCCTTTCACGTAGATTCCCAGGCTCCTAGCATATTTATCCCCATAATAGACTAACAGCTCTTCATGATCGTCGTCGATCTCATTGATGTGATGAAGTAATTGCGAAACTTTCAAAAACTGTAGGTCGATGCCAAAATCAACTGACTTGTGGTAGATGAGAATTCACACCTTTGGTAAGAATATCGTGTACCAGATCATACAGTTTCCCTTCAGGTTTATTTTGCTTGTACTCCACAGATTCCTTGTATATTTCACTATCACAATAGGCGATACAGAGCAAATAGGAGTATTTCATCCACGGAACACATATTTGATTGCATGAAATGCGTGTTCTTGTGTGGTATTTGTGCATATGTTTGGAAAACCCTTACCAAAAAATGGCACGTCCACCGACGTCACTTGTCAGTTGACAGTTGTCACAGACTGAGATAAGAAAAACGCGTTCTTGGGCCTCATCACTGTGTGGCGACGTCTTTTGGCCAAAAAAAAATCACCTACCCTTCAGAATGTAGAGTAGACTATTTTTTATAGAGTAAGTTGCGGCATCTTGTTGTATTATCACCAATAAAAATATATTGCCGGTCACTAACAAAGACTCAAGGCTACTTGTATCCTTCAAAGTCGTATCAGATCCAATTTTTATGCTTAATGTATGATAATAAATCATCATTTTTTTATGGAACTCACTTGCTTGGCTATTGTGTAGGGTAGGATTTCCTGCAGCACAACACGTACGAGTGTACATGGTACGACGGTCAAGAAGCAAGTGTTAGGGGGGACAAATTTCTTTCGTTCCAGCCGTCAAGGAAACGGCCAATCAGGAATGGAGTTTTGAGAAGAGGTAGATGGGGCGGTACGGTTATTTGAACCCGTTTTGTTGTCTGTGGCGGCGTGCTTACATTGTCACTTTGGTAAAGTAGGCTTTTTTTCGTTGTTACAATGGGTTATTACAAGAACGAAACAAAATGGCGAAGTTTCGACTGCAAAATCGTTCTTCCACATAACCACTTGCCAATTGTTGCGTTTTCCGTGCAAATTAAAATACGTTGATAAGTAGTACTTATGTTCAAATATAATAGGTCATTTTGGTTTACATTTGTTGAAAATGTACAGTTTATGAAGTGAAATTTTAAAATTCAAAAAAAGTTTGATAAACATAATCTTCCTGCAGTGGTCAAAATTTGTGGCCTAGTGCAGAGCTAGTGTTGTATTGATAGATAATGTTGATACGTTTCAATTTTATACATACGACCCCATAGAAAAACAGACAGTTCCTTTGACTGTATGCTCGCCGTCGTCGATACGGTCAGCTTGGTCCTGAGAGGCGTTTTAACAGGGCGGGGTTTAAAGTCCGTCCTCACAAGGCACAACTCTTTCGCGATACTTGCTTTGACGACGGCGATCTGCTCATCCAGGCGTTGCTGCATGTCACGTTTGCAGCTGCGGGGGAGGCTAACAGAGTTCTTCTCTTCAAACGATGGGGGGTGGCGTCTGTTCTTGACGCGACAAATGCTTCGATGAGGTGGCTCAGCTTCGTGAGTTCCCCGGTGGTTTAGTGTTGCAGCGTATCAAGTTCCTTGATGGGCTCTTCTTCCTTTTTTTCATCTTCTTCTCAGCTTTTCCCCTTCTTCTGATAAGTATCATTTCATCGGCATGTTTACGAATTTGAAGGTTCCTTTTTCACACAATGAAAAATAACCTTTTTATTAACGATACACGGTATGTGGAATTATACCTTTTTTATATGTCTATGTACAATACTACGTTCTTGGGGAAAAAACCGCGTCGAAATGATGGAGCAGTGCAGAGACTAGGCGTCCACCATCGTTTTGTCTCATCTACGTCAGACATTTCAAGGTGACTTATGACTTCACGAAGATTGGGAAATCACAGTGGCTGGCACGCCTCCGATCCTTCTTATAACTAGACAATCCTTAGATTGCCAGCTCCTATTTCGAGCTAGAGCCTTTATAGGTTAGTCTTTATGCATAAAAATTTTAAACTTTGCTTTTGGCCTCCCACATATCGCCCCGAAGATATGGTAAACTGAAACCAACAGAGAGAGAGAGAAATGTAATAAAACTGTGGCACTTTTCACATGACTAAAGGATCGTCCCCACGAGGGGCAACAAAACATAATAATATACCGAATTTATGAACCAAGGAATAGAGTGTTGATCAATACAAATGTCATTAGTTATTCAATCCCTTAATGTGAAGTGCATACTTAGCCAAGGGGCGCACTTGATGGACTGTGAGTGTGAGTGAGGTGTATAAGTAATAATAATAATAATAATAATAATAATAAAAAATAATAATAATAATAATAATAATAATAAGTAAGTGAGGTAATAGTAACAAACAAATCAATTCGAGTATTATTTAGATAAATATATAAAAGATGGTTTTAATATTCGTAATAGTGTGCCGAGTGAATTTTAAAAAAGAAAACACTTCATGGCATCATGGGTAATGCCAATTGTGGCCATATAAAAAGAAGAAGAGCAATTTACTGTTTGAACTTGGGAGTTTAATATTCATACTGAACACTTACACACTAGCCCATACCTGACCTGACTTATTTGAAAGAAGCATAGTTTTGTTTTAACTTGTTAAGTCCCCTGACCAATCAAAAAAAAATGGTAACAAAACAATTATAGGGGTTGAACGGGCGTATCTCATAAGAATTTTTAGTTGTTGTTAAAACTGAACACTAACAAACAAGTTAGCTAACAGTTAACATGGCATGGGTTGTTTAAAAACAGTCGGCAGGCTTTTTATTTTAGTACCCAAATTATGTCCCATATATACATGGTTAACATGAAAAGGCCTATATTGAGTTTATATTTTTTAAATCTAAAATAACTTTCATATTAATTGAATGTTTCTTCATTCTTTGATTTTTCTTAATAAATGTACCCAAGTTTGAATCAAAATTAGATATATAGATAGATTAATTAAGGGTAATGGGAGAGCAAGGTCGGTTGTTCAGAGCATACTGTGCGCAGGGACACGCAGGTTGACTTAAGATGGTACCCCAAATTGAGTACTGGATCAATAGTACAATTCATGAGAGTATCCAAATTATCCAAATCCTTTATCAATCATGTAGCGTTGTTCTATTCCCAAGTGTGTTGTCCGCGGCCAAACGTTTCTCGACATAGGTCAAAGCATCACTAACCGGAATGTTGGGGAACAGATTTATGATGTCAAAGCTCACCACAATGTCGTCAGGATGCAGAACAAGTTGTTAAACATTGCATTGTGCAGGATACGGGTAGGACAATTTGTCTTAATAATTTTGACATTTGAGTCGGTTAAAAGTTTAAAAACTGAATGGTGCTTCGTGCTTACCATGGTTCACATTAGCATTATCCGCACTGTATGAAGTAACATCCAAACTTAAGCCATGCTTCTCTTTGTTTTGTTTTAAGGGATCGTGTATCGACATCGCCGTTTCGTCCGACAGTTCAATAAATGATTTTTTTCACACCATCACTAGGGTCGAAGTACCGCAAGCTTATTGGGAACATTTTTCGATTTCCTTTGTTGGGTGCATCTGTAGCTATGCTAAAAAACTGGCTTGATTTTGATGGTGAACTTAAAATATCAACAAAATATAGACAGCTGGCATTTAGAACTGTTACATCTAAAAGGTGAAAAAATAACTTTTTATACAATTTCACACTTTAACGGGCACTTTCTGAAAATTTTTATTGCATATCAGCCTTGTCTTCTTGTCCCATATTGACATTGACTGCTAAAAAACCTTTAGCAGTCACTGAATACAATACACAAACAATACAACTTTTTTAGGCCGGTTGCACGGTCTGTTTTGTCTAGTTCTACCATTGCATCTTTGTGAATAGTGGTAAGCATTGTTACATCACGTTTGTCATGCCACTTTATGGCCAGAATGTTGTCAGTGTGTTTATTCAATATTTCACCCTTCTTTAGCATTTTTTGTATCTCTGGGATACACTTTCTCGTAAGCCTTACTGTACCACCGCAACCAGTTTTTTCTTTGTTATGCTTTTTGACTAGTAATGAGGTTGTGTACCAGTTGGCTACAAACAAACTATGGCCCTTACACAAATATTCGTTTCGTAGGGTCGAGACTACAGACCCGGACATTCCAACATTGTCATCCAATACGAGTTCTGTGTTAGCGCCAGTGTATATAATCATATCGATGACGAAACCTGTTTCACAATCGCAAAGCACGAATAGTTTTCTCGAACGAATTTTCTAGGAGGCCTTCGCGGAAGTGCTGGTAGTAGGAGTATGGTTTTGTTTCCAAGTGTTTTTCGAGTTGCTCTTGGCAGCTACCAGCAGCTCTTTAACAAGAGGTGTCTCCAAATATTTGGAGAATTCCAAGCACGATTCATTGAAATTTAGTCTTATTTGCAATTCCGATTTGACTCAACCTAATGACATGCAGTTCCGTTCTCTAGACCTAACGCTATCCATGTGGCTCAAACTCCGTTCAGTATAAGCTTATGAGCATATCAAGCACTATTCAACGAAATCCGATACAACTACAAAGATTTCAGAAATATTTTTACAGACGGTTCAAAAATGAACAATTCAGTCGGCTCTGCCTTTACAACGGAGAGCAACAACTTAAACTTTAAACTCCATTCCACATACAGCGTCTACAATGCAGAACTGTTTGCAATTCTACAAAGTCTCCTGTTTGCTCTTGATAGTAAGGACTCCAAATTCTTAGTTTGCACGGATTCTTTAAGTTCACTAGAGGCTATTTGCCAAATTTACACTACACACCCATTAATTAGTAAAATACACCTAATATTGTCGAAACTTGCTGCAAAACAACAATCAGTAGTTTTTTGTTGGGTGCCCGGTCATTCTGGTATTTTAGGAAATGATGTCGCCGACCAAGGTGCCAAAGAAGCTGGTTACAAAACACAAGTTGATTGCCATTTAGTTGTAACGCCTGATCTATAAGCATTCTTCAAACGCAAACTAAAAGAAAAGTGGTGCGAAGAATGGCATATCATGCAAAATAATAAGCTTCGTGAAATAAAAGACGATGTAACACCCTAGTTCTCTTTAAGGCGCTCTTCTCGACGCAAAGAGGTTATTCTGACCCGCCTACGCATTGGACACACGCATCTCACTCAAGCATACCTTTTAAGAGGCGGAAATCCACCCCCATGTGAGCAGTGTGGTGAGATTTTAACTGTTAAGCACATTTTAGTAGAATGTCCCCAACACATGGAAGAGAGGAATGATTTTCAACTAAAATCTAATTTAAAAGAAATTTTATCTGATGAATCTGAGAATATAACAAATGTTTTTAAATATCTGAAATCAACAAAGCTGTATAATAGAATTTTAAAAATAGCACATCACTCTAAAAGAGAACACAGGCACTAATAACCTTAAAGTTGTGTGCCCTTAAACCCTAATAACTAACTTACCAATAAGCTTTACTCAATGGAACAGATAAGGCAACGACTCCACTTTGAACAATTCCTTCCAAGGCATCTTGCTTTTGAAAAAACAATGACCATTTTTTGTCTGTCTTGTTCCTGAATATACCTCATGGCAGTTTTTAATGAACAAAAATCTGTGTAGAGGGCATCTTCATCAGTGTTTATCTTCAGTTTCTTTCATAACAGCGATATGTCCCCCCACGTTATTTCGGCGCCTTTTTTAAAGTTTAAACATTTTATAAACTTAAAAACAGATTTTTCAAAATCATAGTTTTTTTCGAGGTAGCAAACCGATCTTTCAAGTAATTTATCTGCCTCTTTTAGGAACCTGTTCTTCTCGGCGTCGATTTCTTCGAATATCGCATTGACTTTGCTGCCAATAAAACAATCGTTGCGCCTTTGTTTGAGTGTGTCTCGAAGACCTAGTAATATGTCGTGTCGTTGGACAACGGTTGTCGTATTGCTTTCCAGCTTCATGATTGCTGTGAATTAATTTTAGAACTAGGAAAACGCGTAAGTCCCGCCGCGTTGATGGATGAGCTTTTTTTAAGTTTTTAGTTTGCGTGGATATCTTTACTTTTGCAAGTGCTTTGTTTTGCTGCCTACGCATTGTAGGTGATTGTTGTCAAGTTTCTATTGAAACTTGTCAATTTGTTATTATTTACCGTAAAAAACTTGTATTAAAAGCTTTATTTCTATGGATTCTGGATTCTGTTTTCAACTTTTTTCTTTCAAAAGGTACTTCATCACCATAACCTTGTGAAGGTGGGGGAAAAACAAAACTAATAGCTTGCCCGGCTAGTTAGATAATCTCCACTCACATTTAAATTTTGCTGGCTAACTCATGGACTGGTCACTAACTCACTAACTCATTAACCACAATCTACATAAAGTAATAATTAGCGAACTTAGCAATAAATACAAAATAATTAACCCCTTGGGTTGAAGCTCAAAGGCCTACCTTGTCTTATGTCACCGCTGACAGCCGAGCGCTGGACCATCGCCCCACTCCTCGTTCACTGATAACAATGCCTCACTACCATAGAAGGAGGGTAGGAATTCACAAGGAAGCTACATGCAATATCACGTACGTCAGTATCATGTTGATATATAAAAATGATTATATTGACATCTAGGCATGTGGGATTCAACTGGAAGCTGTCCTACCTAGCGAGCTCGTTAAAATTATATACTAATACAGTTAAATGGTCTATGTTGGGTCACGCTATTACTAATTACTATGCAATTACATTTTACATAACCAAAACTGTCATCTGACAGGTACTCATCTTTGTATTGTGACGTAATCCAGTTTGTTATTGTCTTTCTCGTTCCGTCGTTGTTACGTAGCGTTGTGGGGGAATTTTCTTGGGGGGACTTGAAGCGGGTTCGAAGTAATCCTGTGTGTGTGATTGGTCGTAGCACTTGCGATGGTCGTGTTGGCGATTACTCGTCGCTGAATCCCGTATGGGTACAGTTCACATACACTACAATACAGTTTATTTATTTAGATGATATCTGATAACACTTCTCTAACAAACCCATCTTTGTGAATATTAGGCTGCCGTATCTTTCTTGTATTGCACCGTTTTGTATACGATTAGCGATTTCCAATATTCCTTATTGCCCAGGAATATAAGGAAAAATAGCGGAAAAAAATGAAACACAGCTAAATTTTTTCTCAAGATACTAAGTTGGGTATGTTGTTTAACATACTAAAAGTCCCCACCTGTACCGCGTGAGCTTTCTTATAATATGACCTTGAAATGACCCCGAGAAACGTTTGTTTAGGTTTATCTCGTAACTGGTAGAAATTAGAAAACAATGTTTCAAACAAATAATGTTTCATACTAAATTTCTCACAAAAAAGTTCAAATCCATTTTTTCACCAGATCACTCCTTCCCCTTTAAAATCCAAGATTTAAAAATCAACTTTTAATGGAAATAGTGAATTGTAAGAAATTCTTATGAAAAATGATTTTAAAATGCATATTGTATTTACATAGAACATACTCTCACACTTTGACAAGGTAAAATAAGGTGTCAACAGTTGATTGAAAGAGGGTGTGGTTTTATTTAGGTGGCGTGAGGGAGGGGAGGGTTAGCTTCAGCTCAATAAAAGTAATTGTAATCAACAATCAGGAAATGTTTATTGCATTATAATCGTTTTTATTGAATACATTCTCGTATGATAGTTTCCACACCACCCTAGAGGTATAGAATTAGGCGCGTTTCTGTATGTGGAATGTATCCCCAGTATAGGCCAGTAGGGTAGTCTGTTAGAATTTTAATCTCTTGGTCGCTCCATGTGTCTCTTCATCGGCTTCCTCGATTCCCATTTCATCATCTGACGTTTCATTTTGACTTGATAACGTATCGACGGTACTCGGTTCATTATCATTGCCGTCATCATCTCGACCACTTCTGTCGGTGTTGCGACTTGCATCTTCTCCATCTTCTTCCTTCTCGAACGATGATTGCGGTAAAACATGTTCAATATCCTCTTCCTGAACGTCATCGACATCTTCGTCGTCCTTTATCTCAAGCCTTCCTGCGCTTTCACACGAAACTCCACTGCAGTGCACGCCCCCGTCTGGGCTCGGGGTAGAATTGGGCCAGAGCATGGCTCTGCTAATCGTACAAGGCGATTCAAGAGAAAAGTCCACCTCGCAAACATCAGCTAGTACGAGGGGTGTATATTACACCTCGAAACTAGAAGCGAGCTATGCCAATCGTTGTCGGGGACACCTCCCCCTTCCCTTGACGACCTCCCCGACGACGTTGACAGTGAAACAACGAACGATGACAAAGACGATGACGACGACGATGACGACCGCGACATGAGAAACCCCCCTTCCTCCCCTTACTCATGGCTGGTTCTGATCAGCATGGGCCCCTCCTTCCCATATCCTAGGCTAGAATGGTGCATTATGACCTAACGGTTAACGCGCCTTAATCCAAATATAACCAAGCAAATATTTGAACACCTTAATCCTGTTTTTCGGCATCCACAGGCTTCACCGCATCCTTTCAAGCAACCACAAAAAAGTGAGTCCAAGATATGTTGTGGTGCTGGCCCCAAGGTTGATGGAGTTGGAGAAAACAAGGTTCTAAACACCAGCCCCAGTTTTCTGGAAGAAGTTTATTCCCTTTCCACAATTGCACCTGATGGTAGACACGAAGGCTGTGCAATTTGGCAGAGACTTGAGTAGGCGGCAAAACAGATAAACGTTTCTTCCCGACTGCAACACCTTTCTTGAAACATTTAAAACAGTGTTTGTTCAGCGGTTCTGTGATCATGCACCGTATAGACCAAGGAATAGTTTTGTTCCGGCTTCGGCTATTTCCTCTTGTAAAGCCGTTTCAGATTCAAAAGTTTGAGCTGCTTCCTTCCACAAGGTCTTCTATATTGTCCAGCATTTTGCATAATGATATTTTTCCCCTGTTGAAAATAGCAGAGGTACAATCACATCCTGAGAAAGCGTGTAGGAATAAAATGTTATCCTTAATTAAGAAGAGGTTTATTACTATGTGACAAATACAGCATAGTTGCCACCTTGCTTCTTCCCGGTTTTATGAAAATATTTCTGATTCTACAGGTGCAGTTGCTGTTAACAGCACAAGTAGGTCTATGTCCTCTCCAACTATAACACAGTTTTTTTCAGACATCGAACAGTCAATAGCAGTTTGAAAAATCAGAGTATCAGCGTCTCCATCAGCATGCTTGACTTAAAGTCATTTTTAAGGAACTTTTCATTATGAAGGAAATCAGCTTGTTCTTATTATGACTATTGGACAAGAAGTTCTCTTGAGCCGCAAACATGTTCATTTTCTCGTGAAATTCTATATCCGGAGAAAACTTTTTGGAATATCTACGAGATCTTTCGGATACTTTTGTATCACAAGTTTTTTTCTGAATATCCATAAAAAACAATACAACATATTTTGTTTCCATAGTGTCTTTTGATGTAAGAAACGTATACTTCAAACAGGATCCTGTATCTCGATTTGTTTAGTCGGGAAACACTCCCGTAGGTGTAATTGTTGTTATTTACTACAATTCAGAAATTAAAATTACCGGTTGGGGCGGTCTTTTTTAATTTCTGAATATTTGTAGTAAATAGATCGTAAGTTCCCCCAGCGGGCCACACAAAACAATGGAAGAGCAAACTTCCATATATTACGTAGAAACTGCCAGTTGGGACTGTATTTCCCTGATCCTTTTCAAATATTGAATATAATATAAAGGTGCCTTATTTGTTTTTCTCATTCCATTTTTATCAAACAGAGAGAATGGGTAAGGTAATAATTCTTGCGATTTCACGGAAACTGATATGCGCAGAAATTTCACGGAAACTGATATGCGCTGAAAAAGTTGCAGAGGATCAGCGGCTACGACATGACCTTGAATTTTTAAAGAATTTTTACCTTTGCTAAAGTCTGCACTCGATCTTTAGTTTGACATCGCCAATTTATTTTCCATTTTGTTTCTTTAAAGCTCTGCAGCCGACAATGTAAGCATCATGGGAGTTGATTTTTTCATCCCCTATACAATCCCACTTAAAATTGACATACACTCGCCAATGATAGCCACGCCTTATTCAATACGTCAGTCACAACTACAACCAAGAACAGCAGTCAATCTTGATCTGAGAAAACACCCTAAAATCACTCTGGTCACAACCAAGTTTGCAAGACATTTTAACTTGTTTTTTTAAGCGTTGTTGCCAGATTTCTGAAATTATCAAAAACGTGGGTTAACTTTTCCTTGATTTTGGAGAGGAAGGAGTGAACTAGCGATAAAATAGGTAAGGAACTTTTTTGTAGACAATTAAATGTACAACAATATTTGCTTGAAGTATTTTTTTCTTATTTCTACCATTTGCGAGATAAAACTAAACAAACGTTTCTCGGGGTCATTTCAAGGTCATATTATAAGGAAGCTCACGCGGTACAGGTGGGGACTTTGAGTATGTTAAACTACATACCCAACTCAGCATATTGGAAAAAAATTCAGCTGTGTTTCATTTTTTCCCGGTATTTGCCAAATTTAATTCCATAATTCCTGGGCAATTATTATTATTATTATTATTCCTTATTTAGATAAAACATTTCAGTTAAAACTTTAGTTGCAGTTTTAGTTAATGTATTACAGCCATTATATGAGTAATAACGTAAATTGCTGTGTCCACGTTGACAAGATTTTTATTTCTCTCATTGTTGTTATTACTAGTATACAATACCAGACTATTGTCAGAATCCAAATTCAACTCATTTTGAAAAGAAGAAGTGAAAAGAAGAAATAAGGAAAATTCTGATGACTTGAATCTATCAACCTCTGCTGGTCACTGTCGATGGAACTCGGTAGGTTAATAAATTCTAGCATGCTACAATCTACTACTATCTACCTGTGAGTGAGGTGAAATGCTCTGTGTTACAGTTGGTCTGTAATGACAGTAGGATCCATAGATATTGTAATATCTGCGAAAATATAGATCGTCGCGATGAACCTCAATACACTTTTTAATATCGACCGCAACCAATTTGTATACATCTTGTAGATCATGTGCTAGTGTCAGCATACGATTTTGAATAATTTCAAAGCACTTGACGTGCAACATCGATATGACCTCGCCGCCCCGCACCTTTTGACTGCTATCTACCCAGGCTACAGTACACACAGAGCAACGGCAGTCTCGCAGTCGGTTAGTTGTTCTTGTCGCAGGTGGACGTGTTTTGTCTTCGTTCTGTTCTTGTTCGGTCTCCACAGTACAAGGAGTTGGCTTCTGTTACTACTGAATGTGTTTTGTTTTGTGTGTGTTACCGTTACGAGAATGTCTGTTCTGTCCAGACTGAAAGTTTTTTTACTCCCTTTTCTGTATTGCTCGTCAGTCAAGTGCTTGTTATCTCGGTATTGCGCCCCGTTTGTTCCGTCCATACAGCCTGTGGGATTTTTGTTTGGTCAGTGATGTCAGATTGGTGTCAGATTGGAAGGTTCTCTCTACATTCTGCCCTGCTTGTTAGGGATGCACTCGACATTGTTGTACTCCATCTGTTGTGTCCTTACAGCCTGAGGGGAATGTTCGGAAAGTGTTAGGTTCGGTTCAATGTGGGATGACAGCCTTGAAACACAAAAGGTCGCCCTGTTTTTGTGCTGAGTTTTCTTGCTACTTCCCTCGGGCTTTCATTGATACATTGTTGTTATTGTTAAATAATCTGTCCCCTCACAACTGCGCGAATTAGCCTTTTTGTTGAATTCGTTTTCCGACATTTCAAAGTTAGTAAGATGAGATAGAGAACAATACTTGGATTAGTATTACCAATACTAGTAGCAGCTGTCTCAGGTAGGTCTACAGTCTATTAAACAAAAAATATAAGAATGTTTAACAAAAAAATATTCTCTGTTTGTACTTTAAACAAATTTTTAATTAATAAAATTGACTTACAAACATAATGTGTTCTTCATTTAACTTACCGGTACCGGAAATCCCACTTCTTTCTCCCCTTGAGGATCGCCACAAACAAATGTTGGCCCCAGAATATCCAACACCTGAGAGTTAAGTTTTGATAGTTGTTGTGCCTTTGTCAGGCCAGCGGTTCCAGATTGATTAACACGTTTTATATATTCGGCCCCTTTTCTCTTGGCAACGCACTTAATGTCCCTCCAAGACTGAAATTAATTAATGGGCAAATTTAAACTAATGCATGAGTATGACTAATATGTAATGTAATGGTAGGTCCATTTCTTTGTCTTGTGTTTTATATCTTATATTATTATTTGTTTGTCTTATGTGTGTCTTAGGTCTTGTTTTTGTCCTATATACTTCTTTATGAACTGCCTTAAATTGAAACCAATCTCGGCCCATAAGAAAAATTAGACAAAATACTGGTTCTCTCGTTTCATTTGCATTCTCTTGCATATGCCTACGAATCATTCAAATTTTATTAACAGCCAACATTAGACCTACAGTAAAATTGTAATGATATGTACAAACTAAAGCTATAATGGTTAACTATTCCATTAATTATTAAGTTTAATTATTATTCGGGTAGAATAAATAATTGTGATTGAGTATCTCCCAATTGCATCCTGCTTGATAGCAATTGCACCTTTTCCAAACCACAATAAAAAAGTTTATTTGTTTGGGATTGGGAGTAAGTATCCCAGACAATATAAAGTTAGGGGTCATCGTATAGAATTTATGATGTGTCTGGAAATAAAACCTACTTACTACCTATATGCATCTTATTATGGCTATGGAGAATTGGGAACAATCAATAATGTTAAAATAAAATACTAAAACTAAATATTGATGATTGAAATCGGTGACACCTCCCGATTGAGCTTAGTTTACCTCCCCCCCCCCCCACGTCATTTTACTATATGTGTCTTTTGAACAAGGTATAAAAATACTTTTTATTATATATAGGCCTAGCCCTAATTTAATTTAATTATTTTAATTCAACTTAAGATGGTTGTACTAAATCAAGTTATTGTTCCCGGTAAGGCTATTATTATGTAGGCCTACATGTATATACTTTTTATTAATGATGACTAACACTCATGTGCAAAACAACGAAACAATTATACAACGAAGTGTATAATAGTATCCTTGCAATTATAATTGTATTAGGCTATAGTCAAAGAGTAAATTGTTTTGTTTGTATGACATCGGTATCTTTGTATATTTAGGTATTGTGTTTGTTCGTAAAATTCTTGACAATGTTGATATTGCAGTTGTTATCAAAATGAAATTAACTACCTATGTAACGTGATATCCAAAACTGCAAATAAATGAAATGCCTTTCCAACCTACTTTTAAAAACAATGCTCGTGGCAAAGCTTTTGTGTACTAACTTTAGGGGCACAAGGAATCAGGCTAGCCAGTCCTAGAATGTCTGTATTTTGTAGGCCTATTTTACCTCATTATAAGTACCTAGGGCCTACATAGTTGTCGCTTAAATTAAGTCTAGGCTTATCTACCTAGATAGGGATGCAAAACTTTAAAAGTAGTTTTAGGTCAGGCTTTAGTATCATATGCATATAATCAGTTGCGTCAAGCTATATAGGCATTGGCCCTTGTTTAGATCTAGGGCCTATACCTAGGCCTATACCTAGGCCTATACGCGCCGTACATTTAAATGGTACCAGTATTATGTTTGTAGGTTTAGCTACGTGCCAAATATAAAACGAGTAAACTGATCTCAAGAAAACCAATCTACTGTTTACACTGGGCTTGGGATTGCTTGTTAGTGAAGTCAATTGGTATTTGGTTTATTTTTTCAGCTTGCATCAATTTCAAAGTCGTTCAATATTGGCACGCGCCTCAATAGCCTTTTAGGCCTATAATATAAAAGTAGAATCATCGGTTATCTTACCGTCTTCCATTGGCAAACGGCCTTCCTTGGTCCCACACAACCGTGTAATAAATTCATCAATTCCTTATTAATTTTTTTTTTTTAAAATATATATATACGTAAAAGTTCAGTTCAGTTGAACTTCAAATTTTATTTAAAAGGTTTACTTTATGTAAGAAAGTATTAACATTATCGCTTGCCGTAGAGCTGTCTGATAAAATTTCTTTGAGGGAAGGCTTTAATTTAAATTCTTTTCTATCACTACTATATTTTGTACAGGTTTCTAAAACGTGTTTTATAGTTAAAACTTTACCACACTTATCACAACTGGGAGGATCTTCACCTCTTAGAAGATATCCGTGAGTGAGGTATGTGTGCCCGATTCTTAAACGAGTAAGAACCACTTCTTCACGGCGAGAGGAGCGACGTGAAGAGATCCAGACTGCCGTGCTATTCTTGATTTGGCACAATTTATTGTTTTCTATCTTGATCCAGGAATACTGCCATTGCTCTTTTAATGCTGAATAAGTCGTTTGAGCAAGTCTTGGCTGTTTTGTCCTCGCATCGTTCTGTTTAATGTGTGTTAACCTCTGAGGTCACTGTTCTGTTCAGATGAAATGGATTGTTCACTCTGTGCTCTGCCCTGCTTGTCAGGGAAGTGTTTGTAATCTCAGTGCTGTTTTTTATACAGAGAGGTTGATGCTAGTAACGTGTTCGGTTGTTTTTATTTTTATTTACTACAATTCATTTGTGTTCTGTGTGGGATAACATTGAGCATTCCCACGTCGTTCTATCTTCATCTCTTGGTCTCGAAACAAAAGTGTGGGACATGAAATGCGACGTGTTACAGAAGCTTCATCTATAGTAACAGTAAAATCCATGCTTAAGGCAATATCTGTGAATATGTTGTATCGTCACGATGAACCTTGTTACACTTGTACTAATATTACACTACTCCAATAAATTCTTCCTCATGGAGCTCAAAAGCTACTGTTCAATGCGATTTTGGAAGGCTTCCATGCACTGGACGTGCAGCAACGATATGACCTCGCCGCCCCGCACCTTTTAACTGCACTTCACACCCGCATTCACTCCCCGAGTCCCAGCGCAGTCTCGCCCCGCAGTCGGTCTGTTGTTCTAGTCGCAGGCGAACGTGTTTTGACTCCGCTCTCCAGTATGTTCTTGTCTTGCCTCCACTGTAACCTCCACTGTACACAGAGATTGCTTCTGTTAATGTGAAATGTGTTGTTTGTTGTTGTGTTGACTGAAATGTCCTTTCATCTTTTTGTTGGGTTTGTTTGCTTCATGAGGTTGTCTGTTCTGTCCAGACTGGATTGTTTTGTTTTCTCTTCTGCTCTGTTCTTCTGGGAATCGTTTGTTATTTCAAGATTATTCTCAGTCTGCTCGGACAGAGGTTGTATAGGTTTGGTTGAGGTGGGAGTGGTAGTGGAGGAAACCAATGGCGCGAATTTCGGTTTTAAGGCGTGTTGTCTGTTGTATTGTTTTTAAGTGGGGCAATGTTGTGTGGATTCCCATTTATACTAAATTCTTGCATAAATACTAAAAAATATAGCATCTCCATACTTCATGCTAATAGTGAGGCTGTGCTATCAGTGATCACTGATTACTCTACTGTTGAGAGCCCTTAAACATTTCTTACTAACTAATAGTGGATGGAGTATTTTGCAACGATTGAAATGCTTCTCTGAATCACACCGTTTAGGACCTGTCGGCAAGAACGTTTGTCTCAATTAATACATGAGGACCACCTGATTCCCCTATAAACTTTCCCATAGCTTTGAAAAACGACATTTCAATATGAAACGCTCCTAGTTGAACAATAACATTGTCGTATGTGGGCGACTCTTTATAGTTATCATAATATTATACTTTTGTGCACACTCGAGAGCAATTGTTTGAGCAATTTTCATCGTTTTTGCAACTATTGACTACGACGTTAGTGAAATATTTATCGTTGGGCCATCAAATTCCATCTCACAACCTTCTCGTGGTTTGGTCCGTGATTAGGGGAGTTTTTCGCCCTGAAACTAATGGCGAGCTCTGGGTCGTCGTCGGGGAACTTTCCCCTTCCCTTTGAATACCTCCCCGACGGCGACGACAATGACTACACGGACGGATGATGACACAGACGGAGACGACCACGACGTGGGGGAACCCCTGCCCTCCCCATAGCTTGTGGCTGGTTCTGACCAGCACAGGCCTGTCCACCCCTTGACTCCCCGCGTCATACCTTACGTCCCTCCCTTCGTCTCGATTAGCCAAGTTGCATAAATATGAGACGTTGAGCAATATCCAATCAATCAATATTTTATTTTTTGTTCCTGTTAAATGTAATGTTTGAGAAAGTCTTGACTGGTATATTTTTGCTCAATTGTGTTAAATATTTTTTACCTTTCTGTCTGGACAGAACAGACAACCTCCTGAAGTGTTGTATCAATCAGCAAAGTTGTCATGACCTTAATGATATGTTTTTTACTTTTTATTTATGTTTTTTTATGTTTTTTTTTAATGATGGCATAAACTGTATGGTGCCAAATCTATCTTTCTTTTTGGTTCTTGGTTGGTGCCCCTCTTCACCCAAAAGCTTTCTTTTAATTGAGCTTCGGCTCCTTACATTGCCAATGCACCATTAGAACTGTTTCAATTGGCTATCAAATCCATCCCGTGGTTGCCCCATGCCTCCACCTTTCAAGGAACGTGGCCGGGTAACTGTGACACCTAGAAACTTAATAGACTGGCATCTATTAAGGTTCTAGGTATCACTAATACTGTTGCGCGTAGTTTGCCAGAACTACTCACAGCATACTGCTCCGATCTGACTATTTGCTCTGTACACCCATTTGAATTGGCTCCTATTCCGCGGGAAAGTGTTGGTTGGCACACCTGTCTCGCGACGCGGATGGTAGGCGGTGAGCCCTGCTACGACGGTGGGATGTCAAAAGGGGCGTTCAGCTGTTCCGGTTAAGAACTGAAGTTCTTTCCAGCCAGATTCTCATCGAATACAGTCATCTTTCTACGAGAAAGGCTTTGGTTCGACGCCTCGTGTGGTGATGTGGGAGTTTTGCACGTCTAGTCCCCTGTTGGGGTAAGTTTCTATCTGAATATAGCTTTGCTATCCTAACTTTGCTAGGACATGCATTGGCATGGTCACACTCCATAGACGGCTCGTAATGGTGTTGTGGGATATTCTTTTGATTTCTTTAGGTCGTAGTACGGACCAGAACTTACACGGAAGTAGGATTCACCTTTGTTCCGGACCATGTTGGATATCTCAGGGGAAGACGCATGGCGACTTTGCCCAAGATTTGCCCAAGACGCCTGCTAGGGTAGGAGAAGAGAATCAAGATTTCGTGACATGTTCCTGGGTTCGAAGGATGGAAGCTGTGGATTTCACACCTACTCATGGTATTTGTGTCCCTGGGTGTTTTAGCCCACATCACCAGCTTTGACGTTTCCCTTGTTGAACTTTTGCTACAGTCCCCACTAGGCCTAGGCCCTACAGTTAGCCCATGAACTAGTTTTCTGAAAGAACCCCTTTAGGCCCAAACTAGAATTTGATAAACTAGATTATAAAGCCAGGCTTCAGATTTACTAGTAGCTTGAGAGTAGGCCTAGCCTATTTCTAGTCGGCTAGTCTTACGTTGGACTTTTTGATTAGGGCTTTGGCTTTATATATAGTCCCACCCGGCATTTATTTTCCTAGTAGTCCAGGACTTGACTATTAGAAGAACGCTTGAACCATATTTTTTGTGCCTACCTTCAGTAGGCCTATATTCCTGAGAGCCCATATGGCCTATTGATTTAATGGTACGTCACAGGCCTAGCAAACATAATTACCTTTGTCATGTTTGTAGCCGGTCTCTTATAGTGTGACATGCGTACCTAGCCTACAAGGCATTTGTCGCTTATCGATTATTGATTTTGTGTAACTTGTAATAGAATTGTATTATTATTTTCACTCGGACAATCTTATGTTGGGTACGTGTAACCCAGGTATATCCTATGTTTTAACCTGAAGACCCAGGTTGTCTAGGCCTAAGCCTATAAAGGCCCTACCTATATTTTTCTGTGATATTTCTACTCTGACATAAATGTTGTTAATTTGGTCAAGAGGGCTGAAGGTGTCGGAGACCACTTGCACTTAGCCGCGTCAGGCTAGAACCTGACCCCCACGCTTATTTTCCGGTAAGTGCAGTGGTGGCCGAACCTTAGTCTCATTAGAGAGGCAGACCTTGTATTATGTTATGCTAATTGTGTACTCTGCTGGGTATTATTGTTTTTTATGTTATTATTATTTGTGGTTATGCATCCTACGGAACGTCGGCACTTATCGGACAATAAATCTTTCCGATCTTTACATCTTGTGTTCTAGTATCATTATTAGTCCTTCGTCATTCCACTGTTGATACTAGTACTAGTTGGTAACTAGTTTTTAGGAATTACGTGGCGCCTAACAGCTGTACAACTACGGAAGTACGACCAGACAGACGGCCACGCCCCTTTCTCCACTGAGCAAGAAGCCGGAGTGTCACAGTCCCGCCCGACATGTCCAGTGTCAGGATCAGTGCATGGCTGCATCAGGAGGTGGCTTTGCACAGCTAGCTAAAATATCATGTTTTCATAACCATATTAATATTATGGTACTTATGTACGTCGGTACGTAGCCAGAGCGCAATAAACGGCACGTTACGCGTACGCACGCATAATAAATTGTAATAGTAAGAAGATTAAAATATGTACCAATCATGCCTCAAGTATGTCTTGTGGTCTTAAATCAGCGTTTCGTATACACATATACTTCTTACGGGCGTGTTTCGATTCCACAATTTTCAGTCGGTAAGATTTATACACTTTTTTCATTCATCACATACATACATTAATTACCAATTTGGAATTTCCTGATCATAAAATTCACTCGATCACCCTAGATCTAGCACCCTCTGTTGTAACTCGTCCACGGAGCGAGACTGCGAACGATTCGAAATAATAGTGCTTCGTGCCTCGCCGGCCGTAGACCGGACTCACGGTGCCGCACCGTATCGCGGAGCTTCTGCAGTACATCGTGCAGCCACAGACGTACATTGCAACTACGGCCGTCTATTGGACGGCTATTTTTCGAATATTCTGAGTGACACTTGCGAAATCCCACCTCCAGTGCCTCTTTCAAGCTCCCATTATCACCAACTTAGGCCTCCTGGCCAAACTCCGGTAGACTCTTAATGTCTTGTTTGATCAAGTCTTGGCTGTGTCCTCGCATCCATCGTTCTGATTCATGTTTGTTCACTTTAGAAGGTTGTCTGTTCTGTCCAGACTGGAAGGTTTAGTAGTACTCTCTTTCTTCTGCCCTGCTTGTCAGGGAAGCGCTCAACATCTCAGCCTGAGGGGTTAATGGTCGGAAAGTGTAAGGTTCTGTTCAGTGTGGGATGAGAGTCTCAACACATAGGATGTTCACGATTTCAGTGCTGTTACGTACATCTTAGATTTTATTTATTCCTGGAAGTCAGTAGAGCCTAGTCTGATCTTTCTTTCTACTGACTTATTGATCACGACCACGTACAGAATTATATTTATTTCCGTCAACAATGCTGCTCCTTACCGTAGGCCTATTTAGATGCTGATTTCTGGTGATGTGTCTTCAAAAATAAAAACAAACTTTTCTCTACATCTTGAAATTTAAAAAAAAAAACAACACTTGTGAATCCTACTTGCTGCTAGGAGAAATCTCCTGTCATCAAGTGCTAGTCAAAATTTCTATGCAGCTGAGAATGCTGTAGAGTGTAGACTATTTATTTTATATTGTCAGTTTAAGAAACTCTTATTGCTTAACTTATTAAGTGTTAGTACCTACATATGGTTAGACTACATATGCTACACAATGTTTCATAACGTAAGAAGAAGACAAGCATGTACAGGAATTATTGTTAATTAGTTGTTTTGACGTGACATGTATATGCCATCATTTAAATTGTCCATTTGTGGCTAGAGCTTGTACTACAAAAGTTGTCCCGGTAGGCCTACTCAGCCTACATTCAGCTCACTAGAATACCGTACCCTATTGTTGCTGATGTTTTCTGATTGATTATCCAATATAAAGGCTCGTTCATTGACTCGCGTCTGGAGCAACGCAACTCAAGCGCAGCCTATCAGGTAACATCATCTATGTGAAATTGGATTGATATATCATCTCTGCCGATCACCCCATCCCCTACCATTTGTTTATAATTACGCCCAGAAGTAACGTCGCTAGTGTTTGATCGATTTTGGCTCATTTAACCTTGAAGTTCTCGATTTTCAAGAACAGCAAGAAGCTGTTCGGCTAAAGGTTAATGTTAAAAAGCACCTGTTCATGAGTAGAACATTCTTATTTTCATTCGCCAGGTGACACTAGTTCATGTAGCCGGAGGAGCGTCATCTGTGAGTTTTAGTGTGTTGACACATTCAGAACAATAGTAAGCTACAATCACAATCTACTGAGGTGTGTCAGTTTATTATCTGTAGCTTACCTTGAAGACCAAGAACTGTTAGTCCAAATCTTGTGGCAATAGCCAGAATCAATATTTCACTCTGTTTTCGTGAAACACATGTTGCAACGCCGAAGTTAAGCAGAACCTCCTATTCCATCTGAACAGCTTGTAGGCCTGCCTGGCCCAGCGTTGTCTCGCCGTATTTATCTTATTTGACGTGTTAATTATTGACATGGCTTTTTTGATGTTCTATTGATCACACTATCAGGATGCTAATAAACCGATAACATACTTGTTTCGACGACACATTCACTTAATAACCCGGCTTTACACTCTTACACGCCAATGCCGTGTTTCTGCTGATTCCAGAACTTTTCAACCATATCTAGGGACGCTATCTTCACTTCCGTTTTTATAAATCATCGCAGTTTTACCGTTCTCCTCCAAATCACCGCCTTGGTAACGTTTACCATGCGCCGCCTTTACGCCTCGTAACGATTTGTATTGACAATAATATTTGTTGTTATTGTTGCATTCTTAATTGATATTTTACCTCACAATTATCATCATTATTATTTAAATAATTATCATGTTATTATTACTAATGAACCAAAAATATTTGACTGCTCTAACGTTCATAGAATCAGAGTCGATAAAGAAGTTTCCCCGTTGGGGAGGTCCTCCAACTCCCTATACCGCCCTGGGTTAAATAAAAAGTCGGTTTTTGGCGTTTGGAATCTAACGTTCCGCGCGACATCTGTGTGACGATTGATGGAACTACATCAATAAAACTACGTCACTTTTCTACTAGTAGTTAACAGTCGATGACGACAATGGCGGAAACGTCAAAATATTAAATACCATCGAATGTTGGCGAATGTTTTGGAGTAAAGCAAACTATCTTTATTGATGAGGATATTTCTGATGGAGTAGACCTAAGCTTAGGACCTAGGCCGACAATATGTATTGTTCAAGATTTCGATTTGAATGCCAAGGGCGTACTTACGTCTGAAAACTGTATTGTAGCCTTGGGCCTCGGCTACACTTACGTCCGAAAGGCTTTAACAACCCATATCTTAATTAATTTCGCACGAAAATATCAGTGACGCCTGCGCAACACTTTATAGTATAATAATAAATCAAAAGTAAATCGTTTTAAAAGACTAGGGCCCAGGGCTAATATGATTGAAATAAAATTGAAGTTTGACGTTTCGTCTGTTGTTTGTTGATATCAGCGTCACTGCACATCGATAATCTACTGACCGTTTTTATCGTGCAGTGCTTTTATTAGTTTCATATTTAAGCCGCCCTCAGCGCGCAGAGCGTTAGATTCCGTTTTGACATGGGAGTAAGGGGACCTCCCCAAAGGGGAAACTTCTTTATCGACTCTGATAGAATTAAACATAGGCCTAGAACGTCATTTGTTTTCTTTATGCATGAAAAATGTTGGGCGGTTTATTTGAAATTGAACTATTAGCCCAGCTGATCAATCTGTTTTGTCACAATATTATTGATTGACTGTAATGAAATGGACCTTATATTATTATTTTTCATTAATTGTTAATTACAATTTATTACAATTTTGGTAACTATGCTTACACAGAAGGGTATGCATAGCTTAAGAGAATTACCTGATATTCCGTAATAATAAACAACTGTCTTGCACTGGGAGTCTTCCCACAACCGTGGAAGAAGTCACTGATTAATCCAATTCCTAAAGTAAGTAGCCCTGCCGAGTACAAAGATATACAGCCCATAAGTATTTTGCCTTTTATGTAAAAAATATTTGAAAAAGTACTGAATCAACAGATCACAGATAACTGCGCTGCAAATAGTCTGATTCCCCAAAGCCAATCAGGCTTTAGGGCACACCATAGCACTACGACAGCCTTGGCGACTATAACCGATGGTATTCTCAGGGCCAGTGATAGGGGATTGGTGACACCAGTGATATTATTGGACTATTCAAAAGCCTTTGGACAATTGATCATAAACTCTCACTGGCAAAGCTTTCATACTACGGCTTCTCAGAAAATGCATTATCGCTTATGAAAGAATACCTAAGTAACCAAACACAAGTAGTTTCTATAAACTCAAAACTATCCAAACCCCGTTGCGTTAGATTTAATACATCGATACGCTTTCATCACGGTACTGATACTTAGGTCTGGTATTTCAATGCTCAGTTAACGTGTCAAGTTAAAAAAAAAAAAAAAAAAAATCAATAGTATTTTGTTGGGTGCCAGGCCATTCTGGTATTTTAGGAAATGATCTCGCCGACCAAAGTGCCAAAGAAGCTTGTAACAAAGAACAAATTGATTGCCAATTAGTCGTAACGCCTGATCTTAAAGCATTATTTAAACTTAAACTTAAAGAAAAGTGGTAAAAATAAATAAAAGGCGATGTAACACCTTGGATCTCTTCTCGACGCGAAGAGGTTGTTCTGACCCGTCTACGCATTGGACACACACATCTCACTCAAGGATACCTTTTAAAAGGTAAAGACCCACCACCCTGTGAGCAGTGTGGTGAGATTTTAACTGATTTTTATCTGATGAATCTGAGAACATAACCAATGTTTTTAAATACCTGAAATCAACACAGCTGTACAATAAGATTTAAAAATAACATGTCATTATATAAGAGAATACGGGCACTGATAACCTTAGTGTTGTGTGCCCTTAAACCCTAATAACTAACTAACTAAATACAAATTTACCATTAACTTTATCACATCTATTATTTGTATACCATTTAATCAGGTCTTCATCTGCTTCATTTGATCTAACGGACTGTATGTAGTAATTATTAATTTTGTGTGGATCCCTCAAGTGGTCGGGGATGTGTGATTCTATGAATTTAGTGTGAATATTGAGCTTGCTACACAGTTTTCCAAACTACAGTAGACTTTGATTGACTTGAGTTATTAATCTCATTTTAAAAATATGCCCTTTTTCTTACCTGATGGCATTTGTGGTGTAATTTCTCAGTGAGCGATAATATTCTCTTGATACATCAGTTCGTTTACAGACCCAATTTTTGTAGGCTTTGTCTCTGAGGTTCGTTTTTAAAGTCTGAAACTAATACAGAATCTGTTTCTTGCGCAATCAGATGAGTGTTGTTACCTCATAAGTGCCTCTACTAATGGACAACCTTCATTCAATTCCACCATGTAGTGAGAGAAAACATTGGAAACCAATTGCGTGGGTGAAAACGCAAGAACTAAATGGCAAGTGTTACATTTTAAAGTGTTAAGATAGCATCAGTTGAAGTTGTTTGTAACAGTAGGGCATCGAACCGGTTTTCTGTCCGAGGGAATTATTTCTGTTCGGCTTTTGGTTCGGTTTGGCAAAAATAAAAATACTGTACAATAAAATAGTATGCTTGTACACATCTGCTTGGCAAATATTGTGTACTTAAAACGAGCAAATATGACTATGAATATAACTTCCCAAAAATATGTACTGTCCCTACAGGGAAGCCCACGGGTACCCGTCCCCGCCCGACAAAGTCAAATACGGGTTTGTGTTTTCATTACTAATTAACTAATTAATAATGTTTAACGACATACTTTCTTCATGGCCCTTCAGAAACGTCTTATCGAAGAATTAATGACTAATAGGTGCTCCACAAGACATAGTAGGACAAATTACCATTGAATAACTGTTTTTCCCAATACCGTACGTACTTGGTTTTGATGACATCAAGTTAATACAAGATATCAATATAAAGGTTTTTGTGCACCTCACACCTTGAAAAACATATAACTGAGATTGGAGATAGAATGTTGTGAATAGGCCTATTTGGTATCTACTATGTTTCAGTAATATCTTATGTAAAACAACAGCCTACTATGCCAAATAGGTGGGGAATTCTCTGTAGAGGCCACGAGGTCAGGGACATAGTGCCGGAAGATGGCAACATCCTCGTCCCCAGGTCGCAGGTACTCAATGAAGGCCCGTGTGGCAAAATGCCTGCGGACGGTGTTACTGTCATGGCACTTGTGATGTTACGGAAGTCATCTAAAGTCTTCTCTTTGTGTTCCTCTCCCTGGTACTGGTACCAGGGAACAAACACTACCAACAAGAAGTTACGTGGTAGATAAGCCTGAGAACAGAGAAGAGGAGGTTACATGCAAGCTCTAGTCTACAAACAAACTGCCCTCCCACACCTCCACCCTTTCTCGAAAATAATAATTGTTATGTTTGGGTCACATGATCTCGTTATGACTTCCAGCGCTAACATGCGTCGCAACTTGCTAGAACAAGATTTTAAAGGTGATTTGAGACATATTACTACATACTAATTGAATAGGATACCTACAATTATAGAAATAAGATAACTATTATTATTCAGGATAGTACACAATAGTATGGGCCTACTAGTATGGAACAGCCCCTCACAGGCATTCCTCATAGGCCTAAGTCATAACCTTCTGCATTCACGTACTATTTCACAACCATTACCCAAGATTAAATATGAATTAAAACATCTTGGAAATTCCAACATACCACAAAACTTGAAGGGATCCCATGGAAGTAATATTCTGATTCTGCCGCAAGTGAATCTATATATTATTGTTTTGACATTAACTTGAGCATGATACTACAAATAAAACACTATGCAGTTGTCTTATAGATAATGTTGTTTATAATCAAATACAGGTATTTTATTTAAGCTCATTAGCGGTAGTACAGTGGCATGGACCAGCCTGGGCCTATGCAAAAGGAGATAACATAGGTTTGATAAAAACAAGTAAATTAATTAAAGATTATTTGACAGTTCTACTATTCAATTACAAAGTGATCAGAAGGAATGTCGAACTCAAGTTGCATGCACATGCGTTCAGTGCCACCAATAGTTTTGGGATTTGACAATTTAGTCACAATGTCTGTGATAGGAATGTCATAAGTTTTATAGTCTTTGTAATAAAACTTGCACGACGATTGCATTCGTTTAAGAAAAGTAACGGTAATTTCTTCGCAATTGATGCTCATTATTTCAACGGCGGTTGAGAGTAGTCCATGGAGGGAGAGCTGTCGGTCGGTTGGAGAGTTGTCGATGGGGGGAGAGCCGTCGTCGTTGAGAGTTTGTCCATGGGGAGAGCCGTCGGTCGGTGAGAGTTGTCGATGGGGGGAGAGCCGTCGGTCAGTTGAGAGTTGTCCATGGAGGGAGAGCCGTCGGTCGGTTGAGAGTGTGGGAAATGAAAAATGAAATGAAAAAAAAAAGTTTAAAATCAATAGGCTATAGTTTAATTGTTTCCAAGTAAAAGTATACAATGCTTAAGCTAAAACAATTCAATTTAGTAATTGGCACTTGGCAGCGTTATCAAAATACATGTGACCATTTAGCACAGGTCTAAAATAAAAGGGTACATTTATTTATTCTTAGTATTGAGAGTAGGCCTCCTACCTGGTTGGCAATTGTGCAAAACATAGGCTAGGCCTACACATGAAAGGTGTTAGTTGAATGGTTAGTGAAAATGTAGATAAAAGTTTGGCATTTGCAACTGGTCTTTAAAATGGGTAGGCCTAGGGGTCTCACTGGTATATTTCATGTTCCATTAAAATGGTTTGATTAATAATAATTCACACATTTTTGCTACGACTTTACTTTCTGTTTAATAACGGTTCATTAGTAAAAATTATTAAGTATGCAACATAACTTCCAAATTTGATCCAGTTTTGGAGCTATAGAATTTGGGTAAATATTTTTAAAATCCTGGATTCTTTTATTCCTCTTCTCACACGTTCCACGTGCATTCTTAAAGGCCCTGTAAACTCTTGTGATATCACGTTCTTACAAGATAAATTGCTCGATATTATTAACACCCGCACAAAACTGCATCGAAATCGCCCGCTAGTACTCGAGATATTCGCACGCTCCTGCAGCGTCACGGTACCTACTGGCGCGTCACGAGGGGTCTACCGTCTTCCTCGGCCGAGCCCGCCCCCATACCGAGATGCCAGGTAGAGAACACAAGCAGTTGCTACTGTCACTTTCAGCCGTGCCGTTGACACTTTGTGTCAGCATGTGCAAAGTAAGACGTTAGTTGTTTTGTGTTGTGTTGTGATTAATTAATGCGTTTTTTTTATTTTAAATAATACTTTATTGAACAAATTGGTTACAAAATAGATACAAGCAGTTAATAATAAGACATAGAAATTCCTGACATAGAAAACCAACATAAACACCGTCAGCTTCTGGATACTCCCCACGAATCGATGGACAACACACGAAGGTAAGACAAATCGCCTAAATTGTCCGATTTTTTGCCATGAATTCACCCAAAATACAATTGGCTGTACGCAATATGTCTCCACAGTGCATTGGTTACGTTTTCTAGCTCTTTCTTCTTTTAATCACATTTCACATTAAACCACAAATTATGTCTCGCAGTTCTCAGGGTGTGTATATTAAGCACAACGGTATCAGATGCCTCGTGTGTATATTATGCAGTCTGAATCTTGTCTCACGTAATTTATTAAAATGATTCGGTGCAGCAAACCGATTCGGTATCTGTCCACCATCTCAACACACTCGCCACATGTACACCACTCCACGTTGCCACTTCTACCTTGAATATTTTCTAATCGTTTACTTTCCTATGCATTTGTTTCGGTAATCACGGTATATTCTTCTTTCGTATAACGCGGCTCGAAACGGTACGGCTTCGCTCCTGCCATAGCGATAGAATAAACTACGGGCGACTGCGAGCATCTACCCGTTCCTCCGACTGACCGCGCTAGAAGCAGCGAGACCCCGACGTGACGTCACAAGCGGGAATAGCATGGACAGAGCAAATCTCGATAGATCGTAAACCTCTGGACCGATTTCGGCGTTTTTTTTTTAATGTATTTATAATGATGATTGGGAAATCATAATTCAAGTAATTCCAAGAGTTGGCAATGTCACGTGTCAACCTTTCGTCCTCGACAGTCGATTACGCTCTTCATGAACGGTGGAATGTTTTAGTTGTACTTCCACTTCCGACAAGGCGTCTCCTATGAGAAAACCTCTATCTGCCATTACAGACTCACCTACATCTAACTTTCTGTAAAGGCCACTGTCACTGGTAATTTCCTTGTCAGAGATTCTGCCCGAGCTAGATCGAACACGAGTGATAAATCCATTTTGGTGTTATGCCAATCAAGCCTTTGCAGTGTTATGGCTCTTGTATGAGGAGTAAGTGCTACTCTGGACTCTAAATTCTGAAGGGTTCTCACTAAATATTTTCGTACAGTCTAGAATAACGCGTGTGGTTGGGTACATCGCCTTGAACTCTTCAGGCATGTATGCCTGCACGGTTTGTGCACTTGGCCAGATAAATACTTGAGACAGGTAGGACAAAATTTTAATCAAGTTGACCAAATATTGCTTACAGTAGTCACACTTGTCCCAAAGCGGTATGCCAAATCTTTTTCCAGTAATCCCAATCGAAGTCTGCACAGCACAAGAATATTTGATTCTTCACGCCCACGACTTCCGGTTCTGCCGTTTGCTTTTTAGAATTTTTTTACTTTTCGTGCATATATCCCTCAATAACAAAATTAGAATTACATCTAACCTCTTGTACTTCTCAATCCTGTATAAAACTTGACTAGGTCTTTTGTTCATGAATATCTTCTAAGCAAAATGTCTAGAGCACTTCTACAGGCTTGGATTTTTTCCAACTTGAGGGCGGCACGTAACTTCTCAAACACTTTTCACACAAGACTTAATTTATTTTTTTAGGTTCATGTTTTCACTTTTCAACACTGCAACCACATCTTCAAGGTGACTTATGTGTTAGCACAAGTATCCACTTCTGCCTACCTTTTCTTTAGAGCTTCATTGGAAGAAATATATTTTTCAGCGTAATTGTGATCTAGAAAGAAAATAAATTCATTGGCTTTTAGAATGTTGACAAAGAAAATAATAAGTTGTTGGGGACTTAATCTGGAAAATTGAAAAATTGTACATTGATTAATGTAGGCTTTATTGTAGGCTATTGTAAGTGGCCTAGGCTGCCTATGGGGTCTGGCAACAGTAGAAGAGGGATGCAGGACCTAGGCCCACAAAATTTGTGTTAAAATGTTTGGGGTTACTGGTGTACTGGGGGGGGGGGGGGAGGGGGGGTGGTGAATAACTGATACTGTTCTTCAACGTCTTCTCTTCTTTCAAGCCGCAGTTTTTCAATCGGTTTATTCTTACAGTCCCAATAAAGAATATCTCTCCATTCAACAGATGTTGAATCAAGATATCTGTAGATGAAAAAATTCTCGGCTAAACAACTTCAAGTTTTGTCCAGCGGGAAGTGTGGAAGCCAGTTTCATCACAACTTCGTAGCCGAGGCAAATGTCAGGTCCTCGTTTCTGAGCACCATTGGCAGCGGCACCTTGGTATGCGTCAAAGTTGTACAACATACCCGATGCCCCTGCCCTGCCTCACATTTTGAACCCACTTTACAGGTTTGTTTTGCATATACTGCCTCAAATGACTCCGCCCCTTAAACACAGCATATTCTTTTTAATTCACTGTTGACTTCTTCCACCAAGTCCTTGCATTCTATATCCCTGCGGTGTGCGATGGAGGTGTAGGCGATTGAGGCACGTGGGAATGTTTTTTGGGTAGTCCTTAGCAGTTGATACATATCATTAGATATTTGCCCAATGCTACGTCGGTTGAGAGAATTAGTGCCACAGTGCAACACTACGACGCACACATTGGGGTCAGCAGTTCTTGACTCTAGCAGTTTTTGTAGCTGAAATGGTTGTATGCCTGGATGGGTTTCCAGGATATAGATGTCGTTTGGCTTAATGTAGCTGCACCCAACAAACATTGAGTCGCTGACTACTAGGTTAGTAAGTTTGGGGCTAGGCTGTTTACAGGTTGAGAGCCTCTGATCAGTAGAACGAGCAACTAGGTGGCTGGCCATCCTGGGCATCGGCTTACATCCATTCGAATATGATGGGAGAACAGGGAATTCAGTTGCGTTGAAAAGTGATTGGCCTTGCCTTTGTTGTTGAGAGGAATATGAAAGGTTATGTTTCACCACAGTGTCACTTGGTCAATGGTAGGCCTACAGTATGAATGAAGACACACAACAACAAATGATTACAACAGCAGTTTTGTCTAATTTTTTTATATCTACAATATCTTTTTGCAATATGCTAACTTTAGCATTGCAAATATCCAACAAATCCTTATAATGCTGACACCTTGATTTTAAATTTATTACAATGTTGTCTAGATTTGCAATTATCTTTGCAAAGAGATTTTTCTTCATTCAACATTTGTTCTAAGACCTTTTTTCAAGTTTTAGAATATGTTCCTTGCTTTCAAGGTCTGGAACCGAATCTCAACCATGAAAAGAGGGGCCCTACCACAAACATCACGAAGAACAGCTTGAATCTTCTCCATGGAATGTGTAGGCCTATCACACACATTACGCTAAATTATAGTGCCTAACGGATCAAAATTTAGAAATCTTTCTTGTTTGTCAAGGTCTGGTACGATAACCTGTTTATTCACATTTACAGGATTTTTATACTCATGTCGCATATTATTCTGTGAATTATTTGACTTCTTTATAATATACTTATTTAATGACTTTTTCAGCTTAACTTTCTGTTTTATGAGCTTGTCAAATAATTTCTCCAAAAGTTCTCTTTTTCCAAAACTACCTGTCGAAGAAATGTTGAAATTACAAAGTTCCAATCGAATATCATCAATTGTCATTTTTGTTAAACATTTTTTCATAAAAAATTGCATTAACTGATGCTGCCATGATTAGGTAACTTTGTGAATGTCCAAAATCAATATTTGAGTGACATATCTTTGTCCAAAGAACTCAATAGAAAAACATTTAATTCCTTTGCAACCATAGCAACTGGAAAATGTCTGTCCAAATAAAAATTTATACCAAATGTCACTTTATAAAAACATAAATATTTCACATACAAATGGTAGAACTGACTGACTAATAATGGAGCTGCGAACACAGGCTTGGATCAAGCCAAGGGTGTACAATCGATGTGGATTTTCAAATGTTTAACCATTAAAAAAACATTTTAAAACATTTTATTGTGCAGAGCCAATGTTTTATAAACAGCTATGATATCTTTAGCAACCATATGGATAGATTTAGTGGCCATGTGGCCACTATATGGATACTTTTATTAACCATTTAGCAACCATATGGTTAGCAATTCAGTGCCATATGGATATCTTAAGTGACCAAATGGTGAGGATGTGGTTGCCATATGGGGATATAAGCTTGATTGTGCTAGGTATCCAAGTAGTCGTATTTTGACACAAAAACGACTACTTGGATACTATGTGGCTATCATTTGGCGAGCATATGGTTACCGTGTTTGGTTACTTCTTGGCGATGATTTGGCTACTAGTTGGTTTACAATATGGCAACTATATGGATACCTATTGAATACTTTTTGGCAACCTTTAATTTCCAAAAGGGGGCCCCCACCCTTTCACGATCAAATCTTAGCATCTCGCCGACCAAAGTGCCAAAGAAGCTTGTAACAAAGAACAAATTGATTGCCAATTAGTCGTAACGCCTGATCTTAAAGCGTTATTTAAACTTAAACTTAAAGAAAAATGGTGCGAAGAATGGCATATCATGCAAAATAATAAGCTTCGCGAAATAAAAGGCGATGTAACACCTTGGATCTCTTCAAGGCGCTCTTCTCGACGCGAAGAGGTTGTTCTGACCCGTCTACGCATTGGACACACACATCTCACTCAAGGATACCTTTTAAAAGGTGAAGACCCACCACCCTGTGAGCAGTGTGGTGAGATTTTAACTGTTAAGCACATTTTAGTAGAATGTCCTCAACACATGGACGAGAGGAATGATTTTAAACTAAAACCTAATTTAAAAGAAATTTTATCTGATGAATCTGAGAACATAACCAATGTTTTTAAATACCTGAAATCAACACAGCTGTACAATAAGATTTAAAAATAACATGTCATTATATAAGAGAATACGGGCACTGATAACCTTAGTGTTGTGTGCCCTTAAACCCTAATAACTAACTAACTAACTTAGCACTTTATAATTGTCAATAGAAATAAAACCGTCTAGAACAGACTGATCTAGATATGTTTCACAGCAAGCAAATATATCAAAATTATTCGTGTCAAGAATAACTCTCAACTGATCTATATACTAACCCAACTTACGTATATTGAGATGTCCAAGCTTCATTCCTTTTGGCAATACAGCTAAACCTTTAGCAACATCATCATTTATACTATGAGGCTCTTTATCGACATCATGATTAAAAAGATTTGTCATGTAAATTTCATGTGCACTTATAGGGGAAAATAAACAATTATAAATAAATAAATAAATAATAAATAAATTGTATTTAGAGTCTACCCACTCAGTTATATAACTGATTTTCAGTGGGGGACAGTACATCAAAGCGACCGAACCAACCTTGTAGGCCCCGACGCAATCGACGAGTGAGCGATAACCTACCAAAGATCGATATTTTAATAGAAAATATATAGCAATCAGTGGTATGGACGGTGCAAACACCCGCGAATCAACGCCAGAATCAACAAGGCCGATTAAATTAAATAAAATAAATAAATTTGATTTTGAGTCTACCCACTCAGTTATATAACTGATTTTCAGTGGGGGACAGTAAATCAAAGCAACTGAGCCTACCCTGTAGGCCCCGACGCAATCGACGAGTGAGCGATAACCAACCAAAGATCGATATTTTTAATAGGAAATATAGCAATCAGTGGTATGGACAGTGCGAACACCCGCGAATCAACGTCAGAATCAACAAGTCCGATTCAGAACAACTCTGAATTTATTATGTGCTTCTGTTGCTAGGACGGCTCCAAAGTCACCGTTTACAAACTCCTAAGACACGAACTGATGGACTTAAGTCCAAATCAGAAGTTAAAAAACTTCTGACTTTGGCGGGAATCGAACCCTGGACCTTCTGCATTGGAAGCACATACGCAAACAACAAGACCAACGAGCCACACAAGACCGACGAGCCACACTTTGACTTTTCAGAACAACTTTGAATTTATTATGTGCTTCGTTGCTAGGACGGCTCCAAAGTCACCGTTTACAAACTGCTAAGACACGAACTGATGGACTTTAGTCCAAATTAGAAGTCTTAGCTTTTACTTACTATTTCAAAGCCTCCTTCTCAAGTCAGGCGCCGCTCTCTTGCCGCTCCGCTCTTGATGTTTCACGCCAGTAGAATCTAGGCCTACAACTGGGATTCTACTCTCGGTAATCTCAATTGAAAGGACTTCAAGACTTCACAAATATTGAATATGATATGATTTATTAATGTTATGAAATACTCACTATTACAAGCAACTTTGATTAAACACAAAACAATTTAACAACGCACAACGCTCTTCCTCTTCACGCTCTCAAACTAAAAGTCTCCAACCCAATGTCTCTCTTGACATCTCACTGCTTTCTATATTATTACACTTAGTAGTTATCATAACAGTTTATATTTATATGGCGCGACATTCAAATGGAAATAAAGTAAATTAGTCTTACAGAAGCTAAAAAACTTCTGACGTTGGCGGGAATCGAACCCTAGACCTTTCGCTCAGTGAAATTTGCAAATAACCGTTTGCTAAATCTAGAACGGTAAAATTTTAGCCCCCCGCTACTGCTCCAATTGTTCATCTATACTTGCTATCAGGAAATTGATCTTTTACGTTTGCGCATTTAATTTTCGATTATCACTCACGATACGTTTTTTCCCCTATTTCCTTTGTGCACTAAAAAAAGACTGGCTTTGCGTAGGGTGAATCGAGTGTCTGTCACGATACCACACTTTTTCCATTCTTTGCTATCTTCCAATAGTTTTCTCTCGGTCTTCAGCATGATACGATACGGTTAACCATGCTACGTGGTTTACGGCCTGCGATTGTCCTCGATTTTTTAATTTCTGTAACTGTTTTACAATAACCTAATTCTTCTAACGAACATAGCAAAACAATCACTGTCCTTCGGTCAGTCGGGAACCCCTTCCATTTGACTACCATCCACGACGGCGACGACAAAGACAACACGGACGGATGATGACCCAGACGGAGACGGACCACGACGTGGGGGAACCCCTGGGCCCTCCCCAATATGCTTGTGGCTGTTTCTGACCAGCACAGGCTGTCCACCTCCTTGTCCCCCTGCGTCATGCCTTACGTCCCTCCCTTCGTCTTCGATTAGCCAAGTTTTGCCTAATATGAGACGTAAAGCAATATCAATCAATCTTGGCGCGTCTGCCAGTGCTACCTCTACGGGACCAACACAGCACAAGCTGTGAAGAAGCGTGTACCTATATGAGTAAATGAATTTAATAAAGTTAAAAATCATTTATATTTAACGTTGTTAACAATTAATACTATTTAAACCAACACACGACAATAATACGAATTGTTTACTGGCCCCCCCCCCCCCCCCCATCCCTATTATCGTCCGCGTAATAGGGTATAGATAGACGTACATCAGTTGTTCTGGTTGACAAATGGGTAAACTTGTAATTAGGTTATTAATAAAGTTTGGTGAGGTAGGTACAAGAGCTATTTATCTACCCCATGTCACCAGCACAGTAAACGCTGAGGGAAAATAACGTGGACAATTTAAACACGGGTATTTGCCACTGCCTGGATCTAGTGCCGTAATACACCCATGATTATTATTATTATATTATTAGTATTATTATTATTATTATTATTATTATTAGCATCATTATTATTATTATTATTATTATTATTAAATAAGAATAATAAAAAAATCGTTATCTTGAAACTATTACGACATAGAATGTTGACAGTTTCTTCTAACCACTACCCCCCCTCATGTGACGCACCACTTTATATTATAGTAATATTAAATTGTTCCTTTTTTACGGTCAATTATTTTTCTTGTTCCCTTATTATGTAATTTAATCGTTTTATGGACTTCCTACTGATAATCCTGTCAAATACGATCGTATATGACGTCTTGGAGGAAAAAATTGCGATGTCGCTGATTTTTGCAGAGACTTTCCTGTATATAATAACGTTATCAACATACTAAAACTCCCCGAAAAAAAAAACCATCGGACTGGAGCTTCGGGCCTCCATATTGAAAAGGGCGCCAAAAGGTGTTTGTTATCTAAATATCTCCAAAATTGGTTTGAGATAGACAAAATATCTCAATGGCAAATAATATTCCTCTTTAATTTTCTCTACAAAACAGGTGTCTTCTATAGTTTCTGGCAGGGGCAAACGTTGTCACAATTCGGTGGTTTATATGTTGCTCATTGGAGTACCAGCGTATTTCCAATTTTCACGCCCACAAAAACCAAACCAAGGCCCGGTATAATCCGTGAGAAATCGATTTGAATACAAAAAAACTTTTGTACGGGGTTCCATGAAAGCTTCCATTAGTAGTTAAAAAATCAGTTCTGCGGAAACTCTGAATTTTGCATTTACCTGGATTTTGGTTAACCATTGTTTGGCATTTCCTCAAAATGCCCCTTGTTGACTGTCCATTATTAAGCTCTAATGCATTTTGAGGAAAAAGTATAGGAAAAGTATAAAGTTTTATACCGGTCCGAAGAGAAGTTCTTCCACGTAGTGACTGTGCCCATTAAGGGGGCTCTCATGCACATTTCCCTTCCGCCTTCTTTCATTAATCAAAAATCCATTCCTCACCTTTCAATCTTTTTCATCTATTCTTATCATCAGTGCTGCCCCCTTAGTGATCTCAAACGCTCGTCGCCGTGTTTGCCGTGCGGTGCGACCCGTGTCGGTTGAAAGGGGGGATCCTGCTGCTGAGAGAAGTACAACCTGAGGTGTTATGGACGCAAACGCAGCTTTGGCCCCTGCTTCATCTAGACCGGGTGGATAACACGTTACGGCCCGACCTGTATCAATCGGCAAGTCGACATTTGTTGCACACATTGGGTTGCTTATTGCTATATCAATTGCGTATCCCTGCGCCGATTTCGCCGTCCTCATTTGAGGCTCCGATGAGGGTGGGGAGCGGCAGTAGACGGCAACACTAAATTCTATGGCTAATAAAAATTTATCTTAAAGGAATTAAAACTCTAAAAAGCGGCAAAGAGTATCATCATATGCGGAAGTGCAGGTGGAAGACAACCATAGTATGTTTGTCACTACCCTGTACCTTGTTGTCAAACCCTCAGGAAGAACATTTTCCAAAGTGAATCCTTGTTTTATTGAAAAGACTCTAGAAGACTTTTGGGGGCTGTGCCTCTGTAAAAAGTTGCGTGATGGATCCTTGTTGATCCATTTGTGCAACCGAGAAACAATCGAAAATATACTGTAGAGTGAACACTGCTCTCTCCGGTTCAGTTGATGGACTCACTCTCTTAACGGTATGTAAGGAGTGGTATCGTGTTTTTGACTTATTGAATTGTTCGGAACAGGAAATAAAGGACTACCTGCCCAATCAAAGTTGTTGGAGTACCAAGATTCAGAGTAGAAAAACGATCACTGCTCCACTCCTGCCTGATACTTCATTTGCTTTAACTCAGCTACCTACCGATGTCAAATTGCTTTCTAAACCGCTATAAAAGTCCGTCCATATATACCAAACCCACTCCGTTTGTCTTCAAGTGTCAACGCCTCGGCCAACACACATGCCAATGCACATCAGAAGAATGTGTCCAAATTGGTATACTTTGCCGCTCACTCCCCTCCTTGTCAGGATAAGACCGTGCGTGTAAAAATTGCAAGGCCCCATGCTGCTCGTTACGCACAATGCCCAATGTGATTAAAAGAACAAGCAATCCTGGAAGTACAATCACGGAAAAATTTCCTGCCCCTGAGGCTCCGACGGCGCATTGGGTCGGCACAGCCGTACGCTCTTTCGTTTCATTTGCTTCGGTAGTACAGAGTTCGTCCTCCAGCAGGAGAGAGGCAGAACTTCTGGCCCAAAACCACGCTTTTGGCAGGAGATCGGTACAACAATTGTCTAAAACTGTGCAACAACAGGCGAACAAATTGAAACCTTGCTTGTCCAACCGTCGGTGAAGTCCTTGGATTTTTAAAAATTCCAGAAATTCAATGCCGAATGTGATTCTACATAAAAAAATTCTCACCTTCATAAGCAAAATGTTGTTACAACCTCAACGCCGCAGATGCAACCAGCACGATCTCCTTCAGTGGAGGGGTTGTGTTTCTGCACGTAAGCAGAGCGCACCAGTAAGCAAACAATCTTCCAGCACTACTACTAGTACTTTAAAAAAATATCTACAGACCAACAACGTGGATTTCCATTGATTCCATGTTGTTCTTCACGTGCTCAAACAAATATTGGCACAAAAACAAAACAAATCGATCGGGAAAGGAAAAAAAACAAAGTTTTGGTTCAGTTTCTTCGGAAGAGGAACATGTTTCTGACCGTTAATGACCAGAATCCGGAAACCTTCTGAAGAAACCTTAAATGGATGTAAATATCAAGTCTTCACTCATCACCTATGCTTCTTGATACCACCACTCGTTGAATAAACCTCGTCCCTTAGTTTTTTTTTTTTTTTTTTTTAAACTCCAAACACCCCTCCACATTATTAGCCAATTTATCTCGTGAATTGTCGAGGTTTCTACCAAACCGAGACAAGAAACTGGCAAATCATTGTTAGAGACAGCAACCTAATTCCATTCTACCTTCAGGAAACTCTCTTTAAACTCACTGACAATCCAAAATTCAAACACTACACAATATACCGTCTTGTGATTTTCACTGTGTTGACCGTGGGTAAGCCCAGGGGGGTGTCGCCCATTATGGTACGTGACTCATGGTGCATGCAACTCCCGTGTCAATATTAATTAATTTCTCGTCTTCAAGTTATTGCAGTTACAGCACATCTTTCACGCCTATCACTTTTATGGCTCTATATCATACCATCTTTCAAATTTAACTAAGGTAATATGGAATCAGTTATTGCCTTCCAAAACACTGCGAGACCGCTTATATTGCTGGCGATTTTTTAATGCTCCGCATGTAGACTGGGGCTCACGACTCAACCGTAGAAGGCGATGTTGTGGCAGATTTCGTGCAGACCGCAAACGTTTTCCTCTTAAATTCGACCAGTTGAACACATTTCCACTTCTTACACTGGAACCTTAATGCATCAATAGATCTTGTGATGTGCAACACCCATCCTTTCCCTGGACTTGAGTTTAATTACGTTGGATGATCTTCATGTAGTGACGATTTCTCACTTGAGATCCATTTCCGCTAAACAACCGAACATTGTTCCGTCCGAGAACAACGATGGAAATTACTCAAGCTTGATTGTGTAAAATATCAAGAAACTGAGTGAGTCTGCATTGCAACAAGTAGACTTCACTCGTTTTCCGGGGGGGCGGGGGGGGTTCCAACGACTTCTGGCTGAAGTTTGCCAATGTTTACTAGATGCTGCATCCGTTGCAATACCATTGACTGCCGGTAAAAAACGCGTCACCAACCTGTTTCCATGGTTGGTAACAAATAATGCGCATGACGCAATTAAAGCCCGAAAAAAGCATCTAACAATTCAATACCAAATACCCTACTTCTGAGAACTTGATAGCCTTCAAGCGCCTGAAGGCCAAGGCCGATACATCATTAACCGAGTAAAGTGAGTTCTGGAGGGACTTACGTTCTCCACAATTACCCATAGTGGTGACAAATTCCAGCACCGTGTGGAAGAAGATTTAAGTCTACTTGTTGTGTGGACGCCCAATGTCTGCTATTCCGCCATCCTTAACAATGGTGCATTGTTACTTCACCGCATGACGTTAGGGTCGGTGATTGCCATTCTCACTGTGCTTCGGTAAGCAGCAACGCTCGCTACGATCAGTGTTTTTCTTCAACGGAAATCGAAGAAGCGAACAACACGGCTTATTTTGCTTCCGACAATACTGGAGTGTTACAATCGGCCTTTCAACCGTTATGTGAATTGCGCACTGGGCCATCAACGTCCGTGTAAGGAAAACGGCCGCGGCGAAGACAAGACTCCACAATGAAAATGTTCATGCTCCTGACTGACCAAATCTCTTGAGATTATTCTGCTCTTCTAAAATTCGTTTCTGGGTATCGGCCGGATTTTCCTGAACGCCTGCGTGGGCTATTTTATTCCGGCTTTTTGAAACCAGGTAAGACAAAACTTTTACCACCCCGCTCTTATGCGACCCATATCTCGAACTAGTTGCTTCTGCAAATTGGTTTGAGAAGATGGTCAATAAGCGCCTGATGTGACTATTGGAATCTCGTGGCTTGCTTACTAATGTTCAGTGTGGAATTTCGACAGGCAACGGATTTTCTAATCGACCACCTCGTTACGTTGGAAACCTTCATCGAAGGTTATGTGGCTAACGGCACGTACATAGGTGTACTCTTTGACATGAGAAAGCATATGACACAACGTGGCTTATGCCATATTACAACCACTCACGAGTGGGATTTTAAAGGTCACTTGCCCAGGTTCATGACAGAACTTTCTTCATGATAGAACATATTTAATAAGTACGGATAAATAACGATTTGAGTCACAAAGCCCATATGAACTTGCAAACGGGAGTTCCTCAAGGATCTGTCCCTTTCGGTTCCCGCTGGGTTTTTCAGTCGCAATAAACGTGTCCCCTCGTGCATACCTAAGTCCAGCATGTCCTTACCTTTTCGTCGACGCTTGGGGGATTTTCTATAGTCGGTCAACAATTCCGTTGCCGACGACATCTACAGATTGCATTGAACAACAGCGGTGATTGTTGGGCACCGAGCACGTGGCACAAATTTTCTGCGATAAAACCACAATGGCATTCACTTTTGTCGCCAGCGGAATATGCACGTATACCACGTCTTACCCTAAACGGTGTGCACTTGAATATAACCAAACGTTCGCGTTCTTGGCTTGGAGTTTGATACTACACTAAATGGAGATACACGTCCAAGAATTGCGCAATTTACGATGTATGTTGAAATTAATTCCTTAAAGTTCGTAGTACACTTCATGGGTGCGACGGACTGTCTTTTGTCGAATATATGGGTTCACTGGTTAGACGTACGGGTCTATGCCTGTTGGTTCACATCCGTCGGCCCGTGATTCCTATCTTGAAACTTCTCGTATACTGTCCATCACAGTGGTCTCCCTCTCGGCTGGCCGCTGGTGGGCATTTCGGACGAGCCCCGTCCCTTCACCTGTATGCGAGGCAGGAATGAACCTACCCACGCATAAAGACGGAATTACTTGTTGGGCATATATTTATTGAAGATCCGGCAATGCCGTACCCCCATCTCATGACGCTCTATTTGGATGAGAGAATTTGTCCCATCACTTCGATACCAACCTTTGGCGACCCTTCCAGTCTGATTACGTTAGCAAAACATCTTTTAGAATTTTTTAAATTTTGATGTACACCAATCTATTGAGTTTCGTTTTGAGGCTAAAACCCTCCTAGCTACTTCCTGAACCTGAAATTCGTTTCGACCTGTTCGCCGATATAATTAAATCCACAACATCAGATGTAATTTCCACGTAGTTTTCCCAAGCTATTTGTCACGAATACCGTACCTTTAATTCATTTTCACTGATGGATCTAAACAGTCTCGAAGGTTGGTTGCGCTTACTATTGTGGCGGCAGTGTGTTGGTTTCAGACTTACATGACATGTGTTTCTGTTTTTACTGCTGAATGTATGCCATACGAGCAGCTTTGAAATATATATGAAACAAAGATGTGAAGCTTCTGGTATGTTCAGATAGTTTAAGGTGGGCACTTCAGGCACTCCACGTCATGTTCTCTACTCACCATTTAGTAATTGACTAATTCATTCCTTCATGGAGAAACTTCATGCGAGAGGCTACAAAATCATGTTCCTGCCTGGGTCCCTGGTCATGTAGGTTAATCTCTGGCAACGAGGAGGCCCTGCTTGGCATCCAAAGCGCAATGCAACAAGCTTTTTCTTGATTTTGACCTTCGTACCTGTACCTGATGTCCACGTGGGTTGGAACCATATGTTGAAATTAGGTCAAGGATTGTTGGAAATGCTTTGGCAGAATAATAAGCTGCGTCCGTGTGATGCCTGTCCTTTCACTGAAGGTGCGACCCCCTTCTTCATACTTTCTCGTCTGAAAGGTTGTTATTGGCGCGAGTACGAATAGGGGCACCCACCTCACCCATGCCTATCTTTTTAACCATAGATGATTGCTCCGATTTGCGACACGTGTGATGTGTTGCTATCCGTTCTCATTTGTTGACTGACTTCTCTAAGTAATGATGGTTTTGAAGACTCCATTGAATTTATATCTATCATATGAAGAACTTTTGTCTTATGAGAACAGTGGAAAAACTTATCACATTTTTTAACCTAAGCAATCTGATCGACAAACTATAACAGATCATATATATTTAAAAAAAAAAAAAAAAAAAAAAATCCATGAAGCCATGTTGACTTCTATTCATTATTACGACGTGGCAACGTATTTCTGATTATGATTATGATTATGATTTGGTAATTTGACATTTTCTACATATGACAACTTTAGCATGTATACCTATTCCCGATTTGACTATCTACAAATATATCGACCTTTGCAATTCTTTTAATGACAACGATTTGAAAACACATTAAACCTTATTAACCGTATTTAACATTCATACATAGTTAACGAATTATCTTGGAGGCGCGAATAATCTTTGCCGTTGAAGCGCCCTAAAACTACTAATACTAATACTAATACTAATACTAATTATAAAAACTAATTGTTTTTGTAGCAGTTTTACCTCAACTCTCTCGGCTTGCCCCCATTGTAAACTATTTTTTTTTGTTATACGTAGGTTTCCTTTACAAAAAATGTGAAACTTTATCTGCAGCCTGACTTAGTAGAAGGGGAGAAATTAATTATTAGTTATTGTTAGCAGACAGCTGCGGATTTGTTTTTTTTATTTAAACTATTTATTTCGTGCATCTTTTATGCATCTTTACAAACAAATGCATAATGTTTTTTTTGCAAAAAAGTTTGCACCTGCAAAACACCATACTTTGAGGATTTGGTGCCTGCTGTACCCATGGGAAATGAAAAGTTATTTTACATATTATATCCAGAATTTGATTTTCTTTTAGCACTTTGTTTAGTTTTCATCAGCAGATTATATAATTTCTTAATTACTGATCACTGTGTGCCCCTTCACCTCCCTTTAGTGACGATTCTCTTCTCACAACACATGGGGAAAACAAACGCATTATTTTCTTTGATAAAACTGTAATGAATTGATTATTTATGTTTTCTTTATTTGAAACAAAATAATACTATTAATAAATAAAACCACGATATATTAAATACTGGTACGAAGTATACATGGTGTGGTTTGGCACAAGGAGGGTTTTGAGGAGGGGGGGGGGGGGTGTATCAACATATTACAAAGCAGAACTTATGAGCTATGCAAATGCTAAGTTGACAATGATCAATGGTACGTTCTGTTTGTATTTTGCAAGTTACGCTCAAAGAGAAAATGAAGATAACAAGGGGGGATGGACCACCGTTGAAAAACCTACTGATAAACCACACAAGCTTGTAAACAACATTATTGTATTGTCCCTAAATTTTAAAAAACCGGACTTTTTAAAACCGCTGAAAATTATTAATTTTTTTATACTTTTCAAAAATAAAAAATTTTTTTGGGTTTTTAAAGTCGAAAATTTTAGTTTTTAAAAATTAATAATAATTTTTGTTTTATTGAAAAAAAAACTTAAGGTCAAAAAAA
>JAMZAV010002743.1:0-81275 GCA_024449915.1 Sweltsa coloradensis
TTTTTCATTCTTATTTCAGTTTTTCACTGTTGGACCCTTCTTACTAAAATAACATATAGTGTGGCATCTTTCAGATCTTCACATAATTATGCGTCATGAATTTCACTATAATCGTCTACATTGGGCGCCAAAAATAAATACAAAATAGTTTTGCCAATGTCAGATAATCATTATTGATCTATGGCCGTTGTAGAAGCACTTCGTTTCATTTGACTATACACCGCTGTTATAATATTCAAATTTATTAGATGTAATTACAAACATAATATGGCACTTCTAAACGCCGTATGATCGTTTCGATTACAGATAAAGAAAAGGCTTCCTCGGCGTTTTAAAAAATACTATACTTTATCTGGATGTTTCATTTAAAAAATATTCTTATATTTTCAGTATTTTTATAAACATATTTTTCAAAGACTAATGGTGCATTTGAGAACGATATATAATAGCATTGTGTCCAATCGTATTGGATTTCTCATTATTCTTCTGATCCTTAAATACTTCTCCTGACGTTTCTTAAGGAAGTTTTAATGGTAAAATCCTTACCTGTAAATGTCAAAGTTTATGCCGACGTTACTCGACGAATGATCCGTAGGAAGATAGAACACTGTTCCAATTCCGTTTCTACAAAGATTTATCAAGACTGATGGGTTAGCTGCAAGGTGGACATCGGTAGAAGGTGATTGGCTACGAGTCGTGACCAGGTTCCCACCAACGACGTGATAAGCTTCGCTGAGATTGAACTTTTGTTCGGGACTCTTAAAACACTATCTAGATGGGCGGTGTGAGTCGATCGGGAACACCCGTCTAGATGTCACTCTAATCCTCAAGTCAAGCTACATCAGGCAGACGTAGTGGTCGGTGAAATATCATAGACAGCTTCTTTCATAATATAATCGCATTACGTCGAGACAGAAGGAACCATGAATACATATTTCAAAAGAAACTTTAGTAGAACAGGTAAATGATATTTAAAAATAAATTGAACTTAACACTGTTCTTAGGTAGGATTTTTTTTTATGTTGCAATATTTCGAAAAGTTTCACTTTTCTTCGACAGGCAGACATTTACAAAAATACAAACATCTGAACAAACAATAACCACTGCTATGTGGATGAGAAATTAATTGCAAAGAAGTCGTATTTTAAGTAATTTAACAAGGTGAAAAGAAAAACATTTTAAAACTATCTATCCCAAGCTATAATTTATGACAAAGTAACTTTAGTTGAATAAAAGATATAGTAGACTAGTAGTTATAGGCTCAGGTAGATAGATTGATAGATTTTTGGTTGTTAGTTGAAAGTTCATTGTTTATAGTTTGAGTTGATAAATTTAGTTGATAGTGGAAAAATACTAATAAATAAATAAAATAAAATAAATTATTTTAAGTTGAAAGATGTAAGCTTAATGGGCGTAGGACTAGTCTTGTTTTGATGGTACGAATTCTTACCACAAAGCCGGAAATGCTGTGCTGGGTGTACTGACAATCTCCGGTGTGACAGCCATGAATGCAGATTCTTTAAGTTTCCGTTTGAACCAATCGGCCATGTTGAATGATGGAGACGTCGTTCCAAGAAACATAATGATGATTGTCAAACACGTGTTCAGCCAATTTTGATGAATTTACTTTCCGATTATTCACATTATTCTTGTGCTCTTTAATTCGGACATTCAAAGGTCTTTTCGTTTCTCTTATGTAGAGAGCTCCACATTCACAAGGTATCGAATATATACAGTTTTTTTATGATTAAGTTGGATTATATGGTTTAGTTTTTGTCAACAAACTACGAAAAGTATTTGATGACTTAAAACAGTTCTTATACCATGTGGAGATAAAAGTCGTCCCAATTTCTCTGACAAATTTATTCATTTTTTTTTTATTATTTATTTATTTAACGTCTATCCTATTCAGTTATAAAAAACTGATTTACAAAGGAGGACAACTAAATAAATCTAATAACATAGATGCAGAAACAACAATAAACTACATTTTCGTAAATATTTGAAATAGTAGCATTACAACAACAATGCATTTAAACACAACAATTTTGGTAACAAATAAAAAATATATATATTATATGCATTTAATGAATGAATCAAATATAAAAAAGGGTGTAGAATGAAAATAACGAAAAGAAAGGGGGGGGGGAAGGAAAAAAAAAAAAAAGAAAAAAAGAAAAAAAAGAAAAGAAAAGAAAAGAAAGAAAGAAAAAAAAAAAAACATTAAAAAAGAAAAACGAAAAGAAAAAAACTGATTTATTAGACGATCCCACTCAAACGAATATGAGGTTTGCCAAAAATCAGGAACAGCAAATCAGGGAGTAATCAATCTTTCGCGGAAGAAACCACCGAACGCGAATCTTCATTCTTGTGTTCAACCATCATTCTTGTGTTCAAATCTTGATAACAATTTAGTGCAAAAGATCTTGACTCTAATATATAATTATATCAGAATATAATTATTTAAAATTGTTCAAGTCAAAAACTGATCACACTAACTCAAGTTGCAAGTTCCCCAACTCAAGTTGCAAGTTCCACCAGTGGGCGGCAACCAGACAATCTAGGCAGAAAAATATCAATTGAAAAATACATTGAATACATCAAAATCAAAGCAATAATGAACAAACAAAGAGAACAGCAAAATCATAAATAAGAACATATGAAGATAAATTAACATTACATAAACACAGAGACAATGCCCCACAAATAAATAGTAAAAATCAATTCTTCTTTGTTCTTCGATTCATTATCATTGCTTCAATTTTACTTTTAAATTGTACTATTCCTAGCTCAGTAAACTGGCTTCTAATATCATAAGAAATTGAATTCCAAAAGGATACTCCTCTGTACAAGAATGACTTTCTTAATGATTCAGAAATTAATTTAGGAACTTTCAAAGAGTTTATTAGAATAGAATTTCTATTTTGTATGTATTTACCAGTACGCTATATTTCATTCTTTCCTCAATCGTGAAGCAATCAGATTGTAAATCTTGGCTCATAGGAATTGAATCAAACAGATGGTCAATTCTCTTCTGAAGTACAACATATTCGGTAGAAGGTCTTACTGCCCAAACCACTAAACAATAATCAATAATAGAGTGAATATAAGAATCTACAAGTAACCTCAACATTCTCTCTGTTACAAACCTCTTCATTCTACTTATAATTCTATTGATGATGATACTTTATTACATACTATTCATAATGTTTCTTAAAATTTAAATTACAATCTAAGAAAACTCCAAGATATTTAAATTCATATACTCTAGAAATTAGCTTACCATTACAATTCAACGTCAAATGAATATCATTCATGCTTCTATCATTAGCCTTATGAAAAATCATAAAAATTTGTTTTACTATAATTAATATCAAGTTCCTGAATTTTAAACCAATCATCCATCCTCTTTAAAACTTCTTGAAGACGTCTTACGATCTCTTCAACATCCACACCTTCTAAATAAAAGACCAAGTCATCAGCATATAAAATATAATTGATTCCTCCCATTATAGTAGATATATCATCTATGTAAAGAATGAATAAAAGGGGTCCTATTGATCCTTGTGGTACTCCACAAAATATATTGAATACTTTTGAACTATATTTTGCAAGATTGATAAACGTTTTTCTTTTTAAAAAGTAATCCGCCAATATTGATAACAAATAAGGACTTATGTTATACCTGGTTTTTAGTTTTATTAAAAGAGGTAAAAAGGGTACTGAATCAAATGCTTTCCTAAGATCAACAAAAACAGCTCCAACCTTACCATTCCACTTGTCAATCCCTTATAGATAAAATCTGTAAATGCTAGAAGGGCACTTTGCGTTGATCTACCTTTCCTAAAACCATGTTGGTTTTCACTTAAACCTTCAGATGCATCCACTTCATGTAATAACCTCATGTGCAAAATATTTTCAATAATTTTCCCTACAATTGGAAGAGTTGATATAGGTCGATAAGAATTCCTATCACTCTTTTTACCTTTACCCTTATAAATAGGTGTTACCCTTGCCAATTTCAGCTGTGTTGGGAAATCACCTACAAGAAAGAAATGGGAAATTAGATGAAATTCGAAATTCGGAAATTCGGATGGTATTCAATAACAATTGTTGGATGAGCGAAGCGAGCGAAGCGAGTGAAGCGAAGACTTCAATTTCACTGACCCCCAAAAAATTTAGCTCGGGTGTTTTTTTTTTTTTTGTTTGTTTGTTTTTTGTTTTGTTTTTCTGTCTGTTTGTTAACTCTCTACCAGGCAAATGGCATATCCGATCTTGATGAAAATTTGACAGGACCTTCGAAATCTCTGAACTTAGAGGTGTATTGTTTTTGGGTACAATCGAAGAAATATTTCTCATAAATATCGTACTTTTACGATTTTTTTCGATTTTTAGTGCGATATTTTCTTGACATTTGGGCCAATTCTGACCAAACGGGTAGGGCTACAACTTTCATATTATACATGGACATTAAGGTTATGGTGATGTAGTACCTTTTGAAAGAAAAAGTTGAAAAAGTTTGCCAGAATCTATAGAAATAAAGCTTTTAATGTAAGTTTTTCGATTTTTATGCTATATTTTCGTGCCATTTGGGCCAATTCTGACCAAACGGGTGGGGCTTCAACGTTCATATTTTCCATGGACAATAAGGTAATGGTGATGTAGTACCCTTTGAAAGAAAAAGTTGAAAAAGTTAGCCAGAATCCATAGAAATTAAGCTTTTAATATTAGTTTTTTACGGTAAATAATATCAATTGACAAGAAACAATAGAAACTTGACAACAACCACCAACAATGACGTAAGCAACAAAACAAAGCACTTGCAAAAGTAAAGATATTCCACGCAAACTAAAAACTATAAAACGCCCATCCATCAACGCGGCGGGACTTTAGCGTTTTCCTAGTCTAAAGAATATCACGTCCATCTTCCTGAATTTCATCTGTTGATAACAGCGCACTTGTTACAGCAGGCTTCACACATCTAGGCTTATTAAAAAAATTCTGTGGATTCCTTTTTAATTTATGTTTTTTTAATGTTTGATCTTTCATAGATAAAGTATCAGGATTTGGGGAACAAATGGCTTGAGCCCGAGGTAGTGACATTTTGTTTTCCCTTCTTTCCGGGGAAGGATAATTCGATTTAGCAAAAAGGGCTGGTCTGTGTGGGTGGGTTTTTCCTGTATACGAATTTTTAAAATTTTTTACATTATTTTTTTTCATGATAATCAAAAAACGGTAAACACTTTTGATTTTCTTTTTTCTGTTTGAATTTAATTTTAGCATGAAAATAATTGTGGTCATTTAAAAATTCCATCAGCCATTTTTTTCCCCCTTTTTTGGATGAGCGTAGCGAGCGAAGCGATTGAACGAAAATTTTAAATTTCACTGCCCCCCCAAAAAATTTAGTGGGGTGTTTTTTTTGTTTGTTTTTTGTTTTTTTTTTTTTTGTCTGTTTGTTCGCTCTCTCCCGGGAAAACGGCATATCATCTTGATAAAATTTACAGGACCTTCGAATCTCGAACTTGACTTGCCACGTTTTTGGGTACAATCGAAAAAATATTTTTATGAATACTATTTTTAGATTTTTTACGATTTTTTGGCGATATTTTCGTGCCTTTTGGGCCCAATTCTGACAAAAGGGTAAGGCAAAGTTCAAATTATACATGGACTTAAAATTTTTGGTAATGTAGTACTTTTTGAAAAAAAAGTTGAAAAAAGTTAGCCAAATCTATAGAAATAAAGTTTTTAATATAATTTTTTTATTTTTTGTGCGATATTTTCGTACCTTTGGGGGCCAATTTTACCAACGGGTGGGGCTAAAAACGTTTATATTACATGGCTTAAAGGTTATGGTGATGTTATTTTTGAAAAAAAAAGTTGAAAAAGATGCCAGAATCCAAAAAAAAAGAAAAAAAGCTTTTAATATAATTTTTTAAAGGTAAATAATCCCAATTGCAAGAAACAATAGAAATTGACAACAATCACCTACATGCGTAGACAACAAAAAAAAAGCCTTGAAAAAGTAAAAATATCCCACGCAACAAAAAACTTAAAAAAAGCTCACCCATCAACGCGGCGGGACTTTAGCGTTTTCCTAGTAGTACGTTTATCGACTATCTTCGCCATAAAAAAGAAAAATGAATCACTTTGGGGGAGGTCCCGGGGTACCGACCGAGTGTTGCAAAAAAGATTTTTTGGGTTTTGAAATGTAAACTATTACGAGGGCATAGAAATATGTCTTTATCTCGTAACAACTATAATACATAGTTTGGTGGAGATGCTGGGTACCAGCCGGGTGTTGCAAAAAAAATTATTGGTTTGTTAAATTAAAGCCAAGCCTCCTTCAAAAGTCTTCGACGTATGCTGTGGTATAAAAACTTGCCCAAGCATTCTTCGTTCTCGATAGTTTTGCATTGAAAAAAAGTTAACATTTCGCCTGTTGACGACGCCAAGCCAAACCCTTTTCGTGGTAAGAAAGTCAAAATTTTAAAATCAAAATTATAAAAAAAATTACTTGGGATTAAATTTTGGGTTTATTTTCGGAACTCTTAATACCAAATTTTTTAAAAGTAAAAATTTTAAAAAATCAAATCATAAAAAAAAAAACTTGGCCTTGAATTTGGGTTTTTTACGAAAACTCCCAAAAAGTTAATGACAAAGTAATTTTTTTATATTTTGAGTTGAAAATTTTTAATTTTTTTCCACGAAAATGGTTGGGTTGGGGCTCGTCAAAAGGGGAAATGATCTTTCTTCTTTCAGAAATAAATTAGGGAGAAAGAATTAAAGTTGGCTCAACTTCTATATTTCCAGCATTCACAGCCCAAGACTTTTTTTAAGGGGAAACTTGGGCTGCCGTTTTTTTTTTTTGTTTTTTTTTTTACAACTGTTTGTATTTTGGGGGGGGTATCACATTTTTTTTCGTTTGTTTCAAACCCAAAAGGGGGCGTGGAAATACGGGAAATACGTGAAAAGGTGGGTACAGTGCCCGTAAAACAATTTTCTAAAAACAAAAAATACCATCTTTTTTTTTTGTTTACAATCTGTATTTTGGCATATTCAAGTTTTTTTTAAATTTCCAAAAGATTTAAATTTGTCTTGGGTTGTTGTGTTTTAGATTTGTTGACCGGACTATAACACTTTACGCATATTTTTAAACAGGGAAATTAAAATATTTAAATTCAAAACGACCTAACGTTTTTTTCCCTAAGTTAAGGGTGGTAGGGAACAGTGGGGGGGAAAAATCGCTACACCAAGAATTTTTGACATTTTAAATTGGTTTGGGTGCATAGCTCAGTTGGTAAGAGCATAGCCCGGACAGCTAAGATCCCGGGGTTTTAAACCCCGGGGTAGTGACTTTTTTTTTCAATTTCTGTCTACGTACTAACTAACACTCTAGGGTTACACACTCTATAGTCAAGCGGGTTAAAGGAAAAAAAAAGAACAATTAGGGGTTTTTGTGGGAAGGGCTGAAATTTTTTCTGTATACTAGAAAAATATTCTAAGAAAATTGCCCCCGAGGGCCATGACAAAAATTGTCCGGGTTTAAGGGGTGGAAGGGGGTTAAAAAAAAAGGGGATTTTTTTAAATTTGAAAATTAAATTCAAACTAAAGTTTATCTAGATTACAATTTTTTACATATTGTAGATAAAAGTCCCAAAAATTTATTTAAAAAAAAAACTATTTTCCCTATATTATATCTTTCCCCTTTTTTACACCCTTTGTTTTATTAACAAATTTTCTCACTTTTCTGGGAGGTTGGGGGACCCGGGGTTTTTTTGATGGGCCGTGAATTTTTTCCCTAAACTACTCAAAGAATGTTCTTAAAAAATGGCTCGAGGTGCCCCCAAAAAAGTTGCTTGCTTATAGGAGAAAAAGGGGATGTACTAAAAGGGGTTGATAACACTAAAAAATAAATCTGTATTTAAATATAATATTAAGGACGCCAACTTAACATTTATTGTAGATTAAGTCTAAAGTTTAATTTAAAAAAAAAAAATTTCACCATATATGTATATCTGATCAGATTATGCGCCCTGACCACTTTTCATAAATTTACTCAATATTAACGAAAGTGTATCGTGTGACCACTTGTTTTGTCCCAAATTATTCCAATATTACAAATTAGGACGAAAAGAACATTTTGCAATGCCTTGGGTACATTTTCACACAATGGACTTTTTTTTCACACATTTACTGAAGATTAACGAAAAGTGTATAGTGTGACCACTCGTTTTGTCCCAAATTCTGCCAAATAATACGAATTAGGACGAAAAAAGTTTTTAACACCTTGGGCACTTTTTACGCAATGGACTTTGACCCCTTTTTTACAAATTTACTTAAAAATAACGAAAGTGTATCGTGTGACCACTCGTTTAATCCAAAATTATGTCAATAATACGAATTAAGACGATTTTTGTTTGTAACACCTTGGGCATATTTTCACGCAATGGACTCTGATCCATTTTCTAACAATAAGAGTCAAATAGCCTATTTAGAGTAACCTAACAATTTGGTTTGGTTTTGTAGTCGAGTGTAAACACACCTATTGGATCAAATAGTACATTCATGATGTGTGAATCATGTACTGTGAATACTGGCCGCTTTGCTAACGCTATAATAATATAGCCACGTTGATGGATGAGTCTTTTTTGGTCAATCGTCCTCCATTTTATATGGTCTTAATACTGTTTTCTTGTTATAAGTATGTTTTTGAATAAAGATCAGTGAATTGGTAATTAGTTATATAAACTTGTCAAAATATCTTCTTTAAAAGCACAGTTATTGATGTTATACAAATAGGTACAGTATATTTATTTTATTAGTGCACGGGAAGTCGTAGATTTGTTTCCATAACACTTTCCGAATTTAATTTTCATTAAGATTTTTATTGAGTTATTTACAGAAGGACTATTCACAATAGCCCGGGGAAAAGGGCCCTGCAATGGACCGGAATAGTGGTTATTATTTAACATTGCCTGTTAACTGTAACGATAACGGGAAGCTATTGCCAGGCTATATTATAGAGCAGCCCTAAATTTGACAAATTATTTACGAGTATGCTGCCTTGTGCGCGTTGTACGATTTAATCAATAAAACTTAAATGTTGTAAAACATTTGTATTCAAAATGTGATTGTAGCCCCAAAAAAAATGTGCCCAAGGTGATTAAAAAAAAATCGTCCTAATTCGTATTATTGACATAATTTGGAGACAAAACGAGTGGTCACACTATACACTTTCGTTAATCTTGAGTAAATGTGTGAAAATGAATCAAAGTCCATTGTGTGAAAATGTACCCAAGGCATTGCAAAATGTTCTTTTCGTCCTAATTCGAATATTGGAATAATTTGGGACAAAACAAGTGGTCACACGATACACTTTCGTTAATATTGAGTAAATTTATGAAAAGTGGTCAGGGCGCATAATCTGATCAGATTTACATATATGGTGAAATTTTAATTTTTTAAATTAAACTTTAGATCTTAATCTACAATAAATGTTAATTTGGCGTCCTTAATATTATTTATTTATTTTAGTGTTATCAACCCCTTTTAGTACACCCCCTTTTTCTCCTATAAGCAAGCAACTTTTTTGAGGGCACCTCGAGCCATTTTTTAGAGAACATTCTTCTGAGTATTTTAGGGAAAATTCACGGCCCTATCACAAAACCCACGTCTGGTAGGCCAATCCTCCCAGCACAGTGAGAAAATTTGTTAATAAAAGTCAAAGGGTTTTAAAATATGGTTAGATATACATATATGGTAATACGTATTTTTTAAAATAATTTTTGGACTTTTATCTACAATATGTATTAATTTTGTAATCTCAGGATAAAATTTAGTTTGATATTTGAATTTTCGAATTTTTTAAAAATGCCATGTTTTCAACCCCTTCCACCCCCTTAACCGGACGAATTTTGTCATGGCACCTCGAGGCAATTTTCTTAGAATATTGTTCTGAGTATACAGTCCAAAATTCAGACCTCTACCACAAACGCCCTAATTGTTAGCCTTATCCGCCTAGCTACTAGGGTTACAGAGATGGTTTGTATTCTCCAGTTAATTTCGTATGTAGTCTAAAAGGCAGTGCATTCAGCTGCTCTACACACATTATTAACAATGTACCAAACAGACCAAGAATTTAGACAGTTTTTAATTGGTGGCTGCTTTGATCTGTTGGTAAGAGCATAGCCCGGACAGCTAAGGTCCCGGGTTCAAACCCCGGTGTAGTCACTTTTTTAATTTCTGTCTTAAGTACTTACATAACAACGCCATAGTCGCCTACTATAAAGACAAGGTTAAACATCATATATCCCAACTCTTCGGTTACAGAGATAGTTTGTATTCTCCAGTTAATTTCGTATGTAGGTTAAAAGGCAGTGCATTCAGCTGCTCTACATACATTATTAACAATGTACAAAAAACAGACCAAGAATTAAGACAGTTTTATATTGGTGGCTGCATAGCTCAGTTGGTAAGAACATAGCCCGAACAGCTAAGGTCCCGGGTTCAAACCCCGGTCTAATCACTTTTTTAATTTTTGTCTAAAGTACAGTTATGTCCAAATAATTACCATTTAATTATCTATGTGTGAACAGGAATTGAAAAAAGAAAACTGTATCATAAAATACAGACGTAAGTGGTGGTTAATAAATTTTAAAAAAGTGTAACGTGAGAATATTATTAAACGTGCATGTCGTAGAAATCTCGGCTGTATATGATTTATGAATGTTTACAACATATTTACAAGGGAAATAATCTAAGTATGTGGAAATAATAGAACTAACTAACAAAAATTGCTTTTTGTTTTGCAAAGTTTAATTTATTTCTATTCTAGGCCGATTGGCGAACGCGTGTATTTTTTTGCGTTGATGTATGAGCGTATTCGGTCTGTCTCGCTGCATTCCAATATTTGAAAAAATATTTATAGGGTAGTGTTATATTAATAAGAAATATTTCTTCTAGTGTGCCATAAAATAGTCGCATGTCTAAAGTTAAGAGATTTCTAAGTTTCTGTCAAATTTTCATAAAAATTGGAGAAGCCGTTTGTCAGGATCAAGATAAGCCCAGTGAAGAGAGAACAAACAAAAAGCATACAATAAACTTCTAAACATAGTCAACTTGAAGTCTTTGCCAAACTCCTCATTGATTTAACTTTTAGTGGCCTGTTTATTGTTTCCACTACCACTTACTACTACTACTACTAGTACTACAGTATAACGTTCAAGGTTCAGTCCCCTATACTCAGGGCTTAAATTCTCTATTGCTCTATTGCCACTTTGGATCTAGCCACGATGTGACAATGTGATCTGACGATGTAGCGATATAATTAGTAAATGTCCCACATTTACACAACCAGTACATGCATTGAGTGGGAGGAACAAAGAATGAAGTCATATCGAATATTATATTAAGGACTTGACAAAATATTTAATGGCATCTTTTCTTTACGTTTAGTAAGAAAAATACCAAGTCTGATCCGTTTACTACCTACGCCTTAAGGCTATTCGACCGCGTTTTTCTATTTTCCAAAATATGCTACCAAGTCAAAACATAGTTAATGGCTTTGAAACCTGGCTATTTAATAAAATCAAAAATATTTGAATCAAATTTTTCTGATCCGGTACACGGCCAATATAGCCATCTCAAAATAATTTCAAACTTCAATTTGCCAAGGCACATCATTCAACGTAGGGTGTTGTGTTTTGTGACATTAATTTTCAACTGGTTTTTTATAGGCTGACTGAGAGAAAAAAGAATTATTTAACAATTGTCTTTCCTGCGAATTTTTTTGTTTTGCGGTAAAAATCGGTAAAAAAAACCGCAAACGAAAAAATTCGCAGGAAAGACAATTGTTAAAATAAAATAAAAATCTCTAAGTCCCGTCTATAGAAAAACAGTTAAAAATGAATGTCACAAAAACACAACACCCTACGTTGAATGGTGTGCCTTGGCGAATTGAAGTTGGAAATTATTTTGAGGTGTCTATATTGGCCGTGTACCGGATCAGAAAAATTTGAAAAAAATATTTTTGTTTTTCCAAAATAGCCAGGTTTCAAAGCCATTCACTATATTTTGACTTAATAGCATATTTTCGAAAATAGAAAAACGCGGTCGAATAGCCTTAATAATTATTTCGCCTACCCGGCACCTCCACCAAATTCGTGATATTTTTGTATAATAATAAAATGTGATTAATAGTCTATGTATTATAAATCAAAAAGTATTGTTCAACGTCTACATTTCAGTTCAGCTACGTTCATTGTAAATGAGCCATTTGGTATTCTATATCTCACTATACACTAAATCATACACAAGTATGATGTATGTAGTTTTTCATTTCTATACTAATGTTGTTTATGTACGTCAATAAGATCCGTGAATAATAGACAGCAATAACGATACTTTTATTATTTAGTTTCACACTTGTGTAACGGAAATTCCTTGTGTGTAAGTTGCATCGTCTCCGGTCAACATTGTATGTTGAATGTGAAGCAATGACGAACAAAACACTATCGTTCACTTCTGTCAGTGAACCAACCAGACCTGCGTTCCCAGCAACTCAGTCAACTTTGAAATCATTAGTCAGCTCGGTCAAGCGACACGAACCGCCAATTGATTGCTCTGCTATATTGAAAGCTCGAGTATGTTTCATCGGAACGAGTAAAATAACGTGTGATTTATCCATGAATAAAATGCATGTGTTGGATTATTTATAGTCTGTCTATTCTGAAATTTAATTGAGTTCATTTGAGGTTGAGGACCTATAAACACAAAACATTTCGTACATCGTAATTTAAACGCCACTAAAATACAAATCATTACTAAATAACAACACGTCTAGCCATGTAACAAACGTCAAACCCAGACGGACAAAATAATTTGTTAATTTGCAATAGAACCTAAAAGTCGAGCGTTGTCTGAATATTATTCTGTCTGGACAGTTTATTTTTCGGAGTGCAATTATTTTCAGGCCACCATCAAGAAACAGAACTTAGTTTGAATTGGTTTATATACTTCGGACAAGTTGCCTTACTATATTATAGCACAAAGCTACTTGAACTGAAACTGACTCAATTAAAGCACGTCCATAAAATGTCAATCATTTCGTATGAAATATTGAAACACTAAATAAATTCCTTTATCTTACCTGCTCTTATTAAAACGAAATTAATTCAACATGCAGAAATAAACCCACTCTAGAAAAAAGTCGTTGCTTCTTTTATACACAAATAGACAAAGTAGGGTGTCCGATGTGTAAGGTACCAAACAATTAGAGTGGAGACGTGTATTGACTGTTGGAGTAGAGAACTGATCTTTTAAGACCAACGTGTTCACTATCCTCGTTGCTATCCCAGCAGGGACGAGGACTCTGTTTATAAGCACTGAGAAGATTGCCTACACACTAGCCATTTGTAGAAGTGCCAAAACCTTTTACCGTTCATTCCTTTAAGCTGCTCTAGCAATTACGTTTACCTTCCGATCCAAGTCTACGTTGTGCGTTCACTTAAAGAGACGTTAAAGTAAATTAGCTAAACGACTGTAAAACTACTACCTTGCTTGAAATTGCAAGGAAAATACACAGTACGGAATACGGATGCTGCAATAGAACAACATATTGTAGGGATTAATTCAAAAATTGACAAAAAAAATGCATTAGTTTAAAAGCGCCATATTCGTTACTATAAAACAATTCGATTTTCTGGCCAGAAGTTCATTGACAAGCATGTTTTACTCAGAATAGTGAACATTGTCAACATTATGTCAACTTTAATTATTGCCAGTCAGTAAGAACCATTGCTCGTATGCAAATAATTTAAAAGATGCAACCTTTATTTTCAAATGTTACGTTTTATTGCGTAATTATTCGTTAATCTTCCAAAATGAAGATTATATCAACGAGGACAAAAGTGTACGGCAAATCCTTGCGCGCGCACAACACAATCACATCCATACGTTTACTGAAAAAATAAATTTATAGGGATAAACTTCCTTAAAGTGTTAATAATTGTTTCGTTTTTCTTTTTTTTTCTTTATTGGTCAGAAATTATTTATATAGATTAGTGTTTGATTTGCAATATTGTTAAGACGTATCAGGAAAGTATTAATGCAAATTCATTCATTTGCGAGAAAGGGGAAGTGGAAATAGCTGCCCGCCACGTTGATGTGACCAAAACGTTGAGATTAAGCCAGATGAAAGGCTAGGGGAAAGATTTATTTCTTTCTTTCTTTATTTATTATTATTCAACGATCGTGACAATGTGTACAATCATTAGGAAGATCACAACGAGCATAGCCCTTAAACACAGAATTGTGTGTGATATCCCTAAAATAGTAAATAATATAATAAAATTGATATTAAAGTAGGTAATTAAAATTAACATTTATGTAGCAAGTTTAAATAAAAGAAGATAATCAAAAACTATATAAAACACGACGATAGTAGGCTAAAATAGACCCACAATACAAACATTTAAACATCTAACATTATAGGCCTAACTTATAACATTACGCACATCAAACAAAATATAAAGTTCACCATTATAAAAACATACATCAACAACAACAACAACAACAACGACAACAACAACAACAACAACAACATTATAAAAACATACATTTGAATTGGAAAGAATAATGATAAAAATTGTAAAGGTGACAATTATTATTTATGTTTGAAACGTGGGGTTTGTTTGTTATTGCTTTGGCGGAATCTTCCAAACGTCCTCACTGTATTCCATTCATCCATTGGTCAAATTGGCCGAGCCTTACTGATCTGTGTATCAGAAATAATATGAACAGTGACAAGTCCATATCAAGTCGACTAGTTCACTCATCAGCTCTTCTTTCTTATACGTTCAGCGATGTTCTAAAGTCTCTCAGCGCCCGTTACGACTGAGATTGAACCTCTTAATTCTTGTTAGGAGCTACTACGAGGTTGTAGTTATCAAACATTTTAGTCCGTCTTCTGGCACGCGTCACTAGAATGCAAGGTTATCCTCCGAATTGTTTCACTTCCACCATAATAAGAAATGAAGATGTCAATGAATTATTAAATAAATTATTAGACATCTCTGACTGAATTCATAACCTTAATTTTAAATATTTACAATTTTTTACCGATCCTAATGATAATATGTTAGATGTAATCATCAAATCCCTGTATTCCTCAGACCTAAATTTAAAATACACATTACCATTAGATACAACTCCCTTGCTTCATCTATTCCTCTTCAATTTCTTTCATGCATTAAGTATTTATTTGTATGGTCGATTTGCGATACATATTTTGACAGTACCTTATTATGTGATACGATGTGAATTCTAATTTGATATTGTTGGTAAAGCCATATGACCTATTGTTAAACCATGTAGGCAAAAGAGAGTATAGTATGCATGCACCCTACACTAGCCGACCTGTCCAGTCATGGGACAGGTAAACCACCTCAAACTACTACTGCTAGCGTATTGTATACAGCGTTATTTGAAGATTAATATAACATTTACATCTTATTTGATAACATAGCCAATAAATATTGAATATCAGGAAATACAAAATTTTAAAACTAAGATTCGTGTATCCGTTGATGATAATGCATGGATATATCGTGAGATTGCAAGGGTGCATGGAAGTAAGGGGGGGGCTTACCCCATCCTTTCCGTTTCTATGCGCCTGTAACGATGACCGAATATAAACTAGGAAGCTTTGCAAACGCTTTTTCAGGCGCGTTGTTGGATGAGCGTATTTTTTTAACGAAAAAACCGTTAAATTGCGATTTTCATGAGAAATAACTTTTCGATTGCGCTCAAATTCCACATTAGTATATTAATTCATAAAATTAAGGTTCTGTGAAAAAATCATTACAATCGGATAAAGCATGTAGGTGTTATAAGCCGAAGATTTTTTTTTACCGAAAAAAGCGAAAAATTTCGATTTTCACGAGAAATAATTTTTAGATTACGCTCAAATTTCACACGAATATATTAATTCATAAAATTAAGGTTCTGTAAAAAAATCATTTCAATCAAATAAAGCATGTAGGTGTTATAAGTCGAAGACAATTTTTTAAAATCGAAAAAAATCGTAAAATTGCGATTTTAATGAGAAATAATTTTTAAGATTGCGCTCAAAAACGTGGCAGTTCTAAGTTCAAAGATTTCGAAGGCCTCCAGAAAATTTCATCGCAAGTGAAGTATCATTTTAGCCGGAATCGTGTTAACAAACACACAAAAATACAAACAGAAAAAATAAGAAAAACGAAAAAAATCGTAAAATTGCGATTTTAAATGAGAAAATTATCTTTCGATTGCGCTCAAAATCGTGGCAGTTCTAAGTCTAAAGATTTTGAAAGACTCCAGAAAATTTCATCCAAATTGGAGTATTGGTTTAGCTGGAATCGTGTTACAAAACCACAAAAATACAAACAAACAAAACAAGAAAATCGAAAAAAATCGTTAAATTGCCTTCTCATGAGAAATAATTTTTCGAACGATAAATTGGAGTATCGGTTTAGTCGGAATTGTGCAAACACACAAAAATAAAAAAAAAACGATTTTTTTTTTTTCCCCGGTGTAGGAAATGGAATCTTCGTTCGCTCGCTAGCTCACCCAATAAAATAATATATTTGTCTTCTGACGGTTTCTAGTAATATAGGAAAACGCTTAAGTCCCGCCGCGTTGTTGGATGAGCGTAATTGTGCATTAGCTCCCATATTGTGTTATGAGGATTTTCTGTTGTTCTAAACAAAATTATTACAAAGTCGAATTTTTTTTTTTTAAATTTAAAAAAAAAAATACAAATTAAATTATTTTTTAAATTTTTTTTAATTTTAAAAAAAAAAAAAAAAAAATCGAAAATTTTGTTTTTTTTCATAAAAATATTTTTCGATTGCGCTAAAATTTTAAAAAAATATTTAATTCAAAAATTAAGGTTTTCTGTGAAAATTCATTACAAAATAAAGTATGTGGGTGTTATAAGTCAAAGACTTGTTTAAAAAAAAAAAACCCTTTAAAATTTCGTTTTTTCATGAGAATTTTTTTTCATTGCGCTAAAATTTTCACACAAATATTTTAAATTCATAAAATTAAGTTCTGTAAAAAAACCTTTACAATCGAATTAACGTGGGTTTTTAAGTCAAAGAACTATTTTAAAATCAAAAAAATTCGAAAAAATGGCATTTCATGAAAAATAATTTTCCGATTGCGCTCAAAACGTGGCAGTTCTAAGTTCAGAGATTTCGAAGGTCTCCATAAAATTTCATCGCAATTGGAGTATCGTTAGCCGGAATCGTGTTAACAAACACACAATAATACAAACAGAAAAAAAAAAAAAACATCGCGGATTTTTTTCTCCAGTGTAGTGAAATGGAATCTTCGCTTCGCTCGCAGCTCGCTACGCTCATCCAATGAAGAAAAACTTAAAGCTGATGTCACTAGTTGCTAAAGTCGCCGAGAGAACGCGCCACGTGCCATGACATGATAAAAGTTACGTCGGTGAAACAGTTTACTTTTTCATTAGCAGACGCGGCAAAAGCTTAGAGATACCATACTGTTAGTAATGGTATCTCTATGGGCAAAAGGCTTGAGAAAGCACAACGTTCGAAACTTTTACTCTCAGGCTCTTGTGCAGGAACGTAAAGAGAGAGTTACATTTTTGCTATAAAGAGTTTTGGATTCTGTTTTTATTTCGTGTCACAGCCTAGGAGTATGTAATGCATAACATTACATGATAAACAATACAAAAACAAAGCAATTCAATTTAATATTTAAAAAAACATATTTCTTTGATCTTTAAAATGGCGTGTGTTCACCAACATTATATCAATTGAATGACGGGTTAAAAAATCCATACTTTTATTTCGTGCTCAGGCAATAGAAAGAACTTCGACGACTCAGTTATACCATTGGAAGATACGTGCTTTAATCCTACATTCTTTGGGAAAAGCGACGTGGACAGATTTTGGAACAGAAAGACGGATTCGTCGATTTCAGTTACGTGGAGAAAAGAGGATAAAAGAACGTCGTTGTGAAAGCGATGGAAATATTTTGTTTTTTTTCAGAACCGAATTTGTAAAGATAAAATGTCCTTTTTTATCTATTATATCCACACAAAACTGTTGAGCCAAGATCGAAATTTGAAATTAAGCAATCTTAGCTTATGCTTCTTAAACTACTCCCTTTAAAATTATCTTATGAAATGAGAATGATTTGCCGTACATGATAACAGATTTGTCCATTGATTCAAAATAAATAACTTTTTTATGTTTTATTTACCTGTCCCGTGATTTCACCTAGATACACACAACGAGAAAATATTCATAGGAAATAAGTGATATTGGCATTGTATATCACCGTAGCATGTCTCAAGTAGATACAGTTACCGCATTCGATTTTCGTCATGCTACTTTTATTGCTGTCGTGCAGGGGTGCCGACTTCGTAGGTGCTCAGAGGCTGAAGCATCCCTAGGATTGTTTGGAGAGGTGCGCAGCACCCCTTCAAATATTCTGATTTTTTTTTAAATTGGTCTATACGATAACAAAGTTTTGAGCTACCTACATTTACAAAAACGTTCACAGAGAAGTTAGTATAGAGATTAGAGTTATTTTTGGTAAATCTTGCAAGGCTGGTGATAAACTGGACAATTCGGATTGTGACTCAATTGTGGAAATTGTCATGTGGCATTTTCTTGTTTTGAGAATAACAAATCTACAACCATAAAATATACTAGTAGACCTTTCCTGTGCATGCCTGAACAGAAACGGGAATTTACATTTTTAATTTTATATATATTATTTTTTTTCAATTGTAGAGAAAGCTAAAATGATTCCACAAAATCAGTAACGGATACAGGCAGTGCGGTGGGGCGATCGTCACCCCCCACTCCCCCAGAAGATTCCTATTTTGATTGCGCAGCCAAGCATTACCATCACCTATTGTGCCATTTTCGATTATTTTACTTGTTATTAGGCCATCTAAAGTTGTAAATTAGCAAATTTTCGCGCCTTCGGGCAGTAAGGACAGTTACGCCATAGCTTTCCAGCTAGAACTCGTCCCTAGATACAAATGTTGTGTGTATAAAATTAAATTATCCCATAATCTTGAAATTCCCCATGAATAATGTATCGCCACGCCATGAAAATTAACACAGCTAATCATATGTATAATTACAGGTAACATAAAGTATATAAAAGTTTAAAAAATGCAGCTAAGGCTTTTAAATCTTAGTGAAATTTTCACACCTATGGAATTTAGAAACCCACGCCTCTTTGAAACAAAAGCTTTATTACGTGAAATGTATTCATAATGTATGATTCTTTGTCTGAGTGATATTACCAATAGTATGTGTAATAGTTTATAATGGTATATGAATAATTTATTTAATGAGTACCATTAAAAAATGTTGAATTATAAAATTTTTAATCTACAAGGTCCTACTATTCTATAAAAAGAGCTTAATGGCCCGGAACAATATTTAAAATGTAAAATTTAAAAACTTGTAATAAGGCCACTAGTTACTTCATCATCATCGGGTTGATGCCGATAATGTCGGCTTTAACCGATGAGGGGTGGGGAAGTTCACCCAAAAATTTTTTTTTTTAAGTAAGACGTGGCCTTGGCATAATTTTTTAATTTACGTTTTAGTACCTATTTTTAAATTTTAAAAACTAAAAAATCTCTCTGTCTTCTTTCATAACTACTATTTTATGCTAGCTGGAGTCCTAAAGTAAACCTTAAAAAAGGGAGGGATCAAAAATGCACAAATAGAGTTCTTCGTTTATTGTAGCATCCTCTCTCTGGGGGAAATGTAAAGGAAAAGTTCAATATGGCATTACAAATTTAAACACAAGTGAGCTTTATATTTTTTTTTTAACCCAAACAATGAAAAGTTATAACGTGAAAAAATGTAGGCCTATTTTGGGAATATGGCATAGCAAATAATTTCGTAGTGTAAATTTTAATTTGGCGCTAAAAGCACAACCAATAAATAATTTAATTAAACCCAAAAATAGCTGTGCTGCAATATAAAATATTAACCATGACTTTTAGTTTTTTACTTTTTTACTTTGCTTCGTAGTTTCACTTTGACTCTTTATAGATCGTCTCCCAAAATGAGTTTCGACTTTTTTTCCAAGTTTTCTAACATTTTTTGTTCTAGGTAAATTTCCCAAGTAGCCCATTTTGTCTTGACATAGGATCCCACTTCCATCCAAGCCGGATTTCTGAAAAAGAATTAAAAATCTTTAACTTCAAGTGTTACAATAAATTTCTAAGTAAGTATGTACATACATTTTTTTAAAATACATTTTTTTTGGGTTAAACCCCCCGTCAAATGATTTCGATCATTTTAATTTAAATTTTTAATTTATTTTTATTTGTCAAACACATTTCGACCGGTTTAACCCAAAACCCTAGTATTGTACAACAAGGGGCCCCCCCCCCCGCGAAAACCTACAAAAACCCAATCATATTTTAATTTCTACAAAACGGGTCAAAAGGGTTTTAGATCACAGAAGGTTTTTTCAAAATTTCCCCCGTAGTTTTTCAAGGTAGTCTACCCCTTGATAAAAATTTTGGATTTTTTTTAACCCCCAAAATAGACGGCCCGGGCTTATTTTTTCTTAGTCTCAGCTTATGGGGGTCATATGTCAACAGTTTAAAGGGTGATGTTTGATGTAAGTTTTTTTGGGTTTACCCCCTGTTTTTGCAAATTTTTCCCACTTTTGGGTAATCAGGGAAAACGGATCTTTACTTCTGGGGGCCCCGGCTTCGAGGTCAACCTTCAAGGGGTGAGTTAAAAATGTACCCTAGCTCCCGCATGGCAGATCCATAAGGGAAAACGGGACACCGTGAGAAAAATGCGCAGATAGCTACCCCACTAGGGATCTTTCCTTGGGAAACAAAAAGTGGAAATTAAATGGTGGGCCCTTTAAGGGAAACATTTTTTTTTCGTAAAGCGGCGTACTCCCATCACCATAAAATAGTAAAGGGAGTAGACACAAGGAACGAACATTAATAAGGATGGTGGGTCAACGTAGATTCTATACAAGGAAGCGTAGGGCCTACATTGTTTTATAAACTTGCTGCAAAAGTAAAGTGCGGGAACCTTGAGTAGCCAAAGATTTTTCTTGACAATTACAATATTTTACCTGGGTATTTTGGGGGCGCCAACCAAAAATTTTTCAAGAAGCCAAATCGTCCTTCGTAACGAAATGGTACATATAGATTGGTGGGGGCGAATGACATTTGCAGTTTTTCATCTCAATAATCTTGTGAACGAAAAGGGAGTCGCCGGCCAGCTGTAATCAAAACCGGCAATTAAAAGGGGAAGGTGTGTTCTACCCAAAATAATTTAAAATATTTCAGATTCGCACAAGATAGTCCTACCGCCTGGTAGATTTATTATATGCGTGTCCTGGGGACGTTTGTGTTCGTTTTTCAGAAAATGAGGTTTTCAATATTCTTCTCCAAAAGAGGCGTTTCGTATCATACTGGTGTCTCCCGAAAAAACTATGTAGAGAACTCTTTAAAGGGAAATTGGACTTTCTCTAGCCTTTTCCCTCATCCAAACCCGCATTATTTGTTCGCAATAACAAAACCCCTTTTCCCTAAACGCTTCTGTCACTCCCATAAACGAGAGCCAACCTTTACATACACATGCCCTCCCACAAACCCGCGCCTCTTTTCACAGGCCCGATATCTAGCTTCCACCCTATCAATAAACTCCCGACTACACAAACCTCTCCCCCCTGCCCTTCCTTCAAACATAAGTTTAACTTATTCTTTACAAACAGCTTTTTACTCCCTAATGACTCCTTCCATGTAAAAATTTGCCGTTTATTCATTTTATCATTAAAATATTTTCAAATTATCTAGTAGAGTTAACCTTAAACAAGCAATTAAATTGTTTAAATTTTCTTTTTTTTTTTTCAAATTTTCCCCTTTAGCCGAAATGATGTAATTCTTTGGATTGTGCATGTATATTAAAACACGTTCTACTGTATGCCCTACATCATTGCTGTTTTCTGTGCCATCAGCTAATCACAATATCATATCAATTAGTATATTTATATACATATTGCTTTATATCAAACTTTCTTTCTTCTTTATGACAACTATTATTTTGCATCTACTCCCACTTTAACAAACACTGTACTAGACTTAAGTGAATAAAATATCTATCTATCTATCTATCTATCTATCTATCTATCTATCTATCTATCTATCTATCTATCTATCTATTATCTACTATCTATCTATCTATCTATCTATCTATCTATCTATCTATCTATCTATCTATTCTGTCTATCTATCTATCTATCTATCTATCTATCTATCTATCTATCTATCTATTCTATCTATCTATCTATCTATCTATCTATCTATCTATCCTATCTATCTATCTATCTAACTATTCAGGTTAACCCTCTGATAGAAAAGCATCACTACAAAACAATCCGAATGAGTCCATTGGTGAATTATTGTTTGCACCATGTATACACTTAGTCTGTCTTGATAATTATTACCTATGGACATGATATGGTCGGACAGTAGTATGGTAACAGTAGCACTCGATCAGAGAAAATTAAAAAGTAACCATGACTTTGCGTATCGTTCACATGCTCATTCGAAATCATCGTAATGTGTTCATTATTGTGAATTATCTTTAACGCAAAGCAAAGTCAATGTGAACGCGATTATAATTGCATGTAATTTATTCGAACCTACTTCAGTGTATTGGAGAATTGTATCTTTGGAAAAATCCTTGTCGCCAAAGTAGAATTGTTTAATCTGCTGCGCTATTTTCCGTGAATGGTCCGTGTCCAACTCTTGGCAAAGATCAGATGGCAGTAACCGCTCAAAGTCGTTGTTGATAAGTGCGATTGTCTCGGGTCTCTTGTTCAAGCCTGTGATGAAACATATCAGTATTAACTTGAAAAAGCTTGTAATAATTTAGTTCTGACATAGCTCAAATTCATGTTTATCAGGTAATCAAAACGTAAAGCAATTGATTTCAGGATAATTTCTACAAAGAAATCGCTACCTGTATCATATATCTCAATTTCATTAATCGGAAAACACTCCCGTAGGTGTAATTCGATTGCGCTCAAATTTCACAACAGAATGATAATTCAAAAAATTAAGGTTCTGTGAAAAAATCATTACAATCGGATAAAGCATGTAGATGTTACTAGGAAAACGCTAAAGTTCCGCCGCGTTGATGGATGAGCGTTTTTTGTAAGTTTTTTGTTTGCGTTTTGTGCGTTTGTTCGCACTTTTCCTTTTCAAGTGCTTTTTGAATGCATTGTAGGTGATTGTTGTCAATTTAATATTGTTACTTGTTAATTGGTATTATAAACTTCAAAAAAATCATATTAAAAACCTTTTTTTCTGTAGATTCTGACCAACTTTTTCAAATTTTTCTTTCAAAAGGTACTACATCACCATAACCTTAATGTCCATGTGAAATCTGAACGTTGTAGCCCCACCCGTTTGGTCAGTATCGGCCTAAATGTGACGAAAAATATCCCCACTAAAAATTGAAAAACTAATATTAAAACCTTTATTTCTATGGATTCTGGCTAACTTTTTCAACTTTTCTTTCAAAAGGTACTACAACACCATAATCTTAATGTCCATGTGAAATATGAACGTTGTAGCCCACCCGTTTGTCAGAATCGGCCCAAATGTGACGAAAATATCGCACGAAAAATCGAAAAAAATCGTAAAAGTACGATATTCATGAGAAATATTTCTTCGATTGTACCAAAAAACACCTCTAATTTCAGAGAAAACGAAGGTCCGGTCAAATTTTGATCAAGATCGCATATGCCGTTTGCTCGGTAGAAAGCGAAGAAACAGACAGAAAAAAAAAAAAAAAAAAACACCCGAGCTAAATTTTTTGGGGGGTCAGTGAAATTGAAGTCTTCGCTTCCGCTCGCTACGCTTGCTACGCTCATCCAATAAGTCGAAGAATATTTTTTAAATCGAAAAATCGTAAAATTGCGATTTTTATGAGAAATAGTTTTTTGATTGCGTTCAAATTTCACATGATTATATTAATTAATAAAATTAAGGTTCTGTAAAAACATCATTACAATCGGATCAGGCATGTAGGTGTTATAAGTCAAATAAATGTTTTTAAATCGAAAAAATCGAAAAATTAAGATTTTCAAGAAAAATAGTTTTTTGATTGCGCTCAAATTTCACAAAAATATATTAATTTATAAAATTAAAGTTCTGTGCACAAATCATTACAATAGGATAAAGCATATAGGTGTTATAAGTCGAAGAAGTTTTAAAAAAAATCGAAAAAAAATCGTCAAACTGCGATTTTCACGAGAAATTATTTTTCGATTGCGCTCAAAAACGTGTCAGTTCTAAGTTCAGAGATTTCGAAGGTCTCCGGAAAATTTCATCGCAATTGGAGTATCGGTTTAGCCGGAATCGTGTTAACAAACGCACAAAAATACAAACAGAAAAAAACGGGAAAAAACGAAAACATTCCGGATTTTTTCTCCAGTGTAGTGAAATAGAATCTTCGCTTCGCTCATCCAATAAAACTGTATCATATAGCCGTGTCAATGAATGATATAAAATTAAATAAGGGTTCTTATGTATTTATTTGTTTATTTAACGTCTATCCTATTCAGTTAAAAAACTGATTTACAAATGAGAAAAGGTTGATATTTTTGGCATATTTTGGAACCTTTGTAAATATAAACCATTTCAAACACTATGATTGTAAATTATGTCTGTGACGAGGTTTAGTGTGTTGAAAGAAAATATTTATTATACCATTGATATAATGACAAATAATTGCAGTCAGGAACAGGTAAGAAAGTAAGAAATGAAAGAGTGGGGTAAATTATTAGTGGAGAGGCAGATGCAGGATGAAGATGAAGAAACGCTGAGTCCGGCAACCTCGGCCAAAACAGTTTGGTGGTTTGGTGTAAACTGTAAATAATACTTACTACTCAACCCGACATCGCTGAAAATGAGTTTACTTCATATTACTAATTATTTGCATGTTGAGAGGTGGGGGAGGGGTGGTGATGATTATGTACCTTTTAGAAGTAGCAGTCCTTCATTAGTGTTGACTCCAGTTATGTAAGGCACACGGTTAAAGTTTCCAGTCTTAATCATATCAATAGGATCCGACGGTAGAAACTTCTCCTCGCTTGTCTCAACATTTTTTTCGGAACTTGGTACGAACGGATACGAAACTCCCCTGCGAATTTCCTGTAAAGAAAATAACAATCAATTCAGTTTCTTCTTGTCTTGCATGCTGCGTTTTACATTAAACCAATAATAAAATTTTTACATCGACAAGACAAGACAATGTTTATACCCTTTGCAAATCAGTTAACATTCTCCATACCTGCTCAGTTAAACCAATAGTGATATCATCGACCAGCTGCTTGGCAGGAATATCCCTAAGGCAGTCAAGGACGTCCCTGGAGGACTCTGACTTGCAGCCCAAAGCCTTTGCCAAGTTAACTGTGCGGCTGCGCACACTACGACTGAACGCCCAAATGTTGAGCGCCGAGCCACTCTGCGAGATCGCTCGCTGGAACAGTCCTATTGAATAATTAGTAGTAATTAGTAATATTCCAGTGATTAACATGCACACGAGACAGTCATGACATGGATCCTACCAGTTATCAATGAAATTGGCGTAAAATTGACAATATTTTATGTGTACCATTTGACTTTGAGAATATAATAATTTTGTTGATTAGAATGACGATAGTTAACACGATCTACAGGTTAAACAATTTTGAACGATTCTATTTGATAGTCAATGCTATTCTACAATATGATTAAACTTTTAAGATAATAGAATCAAAGTTCAGAGTGAGTTAAAATGATGAGTTTATGATGTTACAAAAAGTAGGTGTTACTGTAATTTGTAATTTATATTTATCCTTGGACATGGGCGCTAAGAAGTTAAATGTGCTATTGTAATTAATTTCGTAATTACATTTCCCCTTGGGATTGGGCATTGGCGACAACAAGTTCAATTGTAATTTGTAATTATATGTATTTCCTTTGGACATGAGCGACAGCAGGTGTGATTGTATAATTGGTAATTTTATCTACCATTGGGCATTAGCGACAACAAGTGTAATTATAGTTTGTAATTATTACCCTTGGCCTGGGGCGACAACAATTGTTATTGTAGTTTTTAAGTATATTTACCTTTGGACATGGGCGACAGCAGGTGCTATTGTAGTTTGTAAGTATATTTACCCTTGGACATGGGCGACAGCAGGTGCTATTGTAGTTTGTTAGTATATTTACCCTTGGACATGGGCGACAGCAGGGTAATATTGTAGTTTGTAAGTATATTTACCCTTGGACATGGGCGACAGCAGGTGTTATTGTAGTTTGTAAGTATATTTACCCTTGGACATGGGCGACAGCAGGTGATAATGCACAGAGGCTCCCCCGGCGCTCTCTCCGAAGATGGTCACGTTACCGGGGTCTCCTCCGAACCTTGCTATGTTCTGCTGTACCCAGCGCAGTGCTGCCACCTGGTCCTTCATTCCCGCGTTGCCAGGGATCTCGCCATCCTCAGTACTCATGAAACCTGGAAAACAATTTTATCAAATCTTAAAAATCTGCATTTTTAATCACACGTTTATTCAATTGGATATGAAATGACGTGCACTACGTACCGAATGCTCCCAGTCGATAGTTGATGGTAACTATTACTACTCCCTCGTCGACCAGATAGTCTGGACCGTAGATAAGCGAGTTGCCTGATCCCGTCATGAACCCGCCGCCGTGGATGTAGACCATCACTGCTTGCTTCATCTTCCCTTCCATACCACTTGCCGGCAGCTGAAAATGTGCACATTTAAAACTGCATTTGTACAGCGCTTTATGATATTTTAATTTTCTAATACTCTAATAATATGCACGGGAAATTTCCTAGAGTTATCTTAAACCATGTTGTATAAATTAATCGCGACGTGGAGGAATACCCTGCTTGACTTAATCCTTACAGTATTGAAAAACACATTCACATTTGCATCACAAGAATTACCGGCTGTCAGTTTTACCCTTAGGCCTACTGTATAAACCTAATTAAATTAATTGTGTTGTGTTTTGCTATATTTTAATTATTGTTTTACAGATGTCTGCCTCCTTGAAGTAACAGAACAGGCCGATTCCTATGCGGTGACATGACAGTGACCATAAAGAAAATAAAATAATAATATGTGGTAAGTGTAAACCATCTTAAAACTTTCAATAAAACTTCAGATAATAAATTGTTTGACCCTAAATTTTAAACACTGACTACGTGATACCTTTAGGGTGACGCTGAAAGAGGGGACATAAATAGATGCTAATTTTGTATTGGTTCTATTTGCCGAACGGAGTTCATTGCCGTTTACACATCAATCTTTATGATTAATCGTGAGAAATATATTAATTACTCATTTTTAAATGATACAAAAGTGGAAAGAAGTACACACTCAACACACACACAGTGTATGCACAGAAATACATTCTCCCAAACCGTTGTCGTAGGCCCATTTCGTATAGTATGTGAAACAAGAAACGTCGAAAAGCAGCTGATACTCTTGTAGCCTAAAATAACAGCATGATTTGCTCTCTGTGTACCGTAAAAATGTGAAGCTGCAACTTGCAAGCGGTGCTGTTGAAAGGCAACACAATCTGTCCTTTATGACGCGCGTGTTAGGCCTAATATTATGATCTCGTGCAAAAGGTAGGGGTCATTTAGAAGTTAATTTGTAAAACAATGTATTAAGCTTCATAACCATTAACAAGAATTTTGGCAGAGGGGGGGGGGGATTGAAAATTGTTCTTTTGTTGGGGAAGCGCAGGGGATAGCGCCGCAGGTGAAAATTTTGAAAATCAGGTTTTATGAATGTGTTTGGTGGGTTTTAGAAAAAAAGTAGTGGGCTGAATACAATACCAAAATAATGTAATATTTGTGCAGTCGATACTCGAAACTAGAAAACCACTAAAATATATCTTAAAGGAAATTTTCAAAATATTTTACCCCACATTTTTTGTCCAGTAGTTAAAGGCTTCAGATTCCCTACATTGAGTTGGACGGTTGGACGGACACTGAGATAATCTGACTTTACCCGAGTTCATCGTGAGGGTAGAGACGGCCTTGCTTTACCCCACCTCACATCTTCGCTTTCGCAAGCCTTTTATTGATTGACTGTCCAAAACTCGCATTATTCCGATGAAGTGGCATCTTTTTCAAAACTCAAGACAAACTATTGCAGGTAAAAGAAACAAACAAGCTCTTATCTTGCAGAAAATTGGCAAACATTAAAATTTAACAAACATTCATCAGTAAAGAAATCCGACTTTCCATGACACAATTTAAATAACTATAAGTGTGATCATCAACCCAAACATCAAATGAGGGCAAATTAGCCACTTCTGCTGCTCGGAGGCCAGGTGGGGCAACTTCCCCCTCTTGCCCCTCCTGCGGGCGCCCATGGGATAATCACTTATTTTATCAATCAACTTCGTTGCCAAAAGTGAGCCATTTTTGTAAATTTATTTTTTCAAAATTTTGTGGTAAGTTACATGTTGAAAAATAGATGTGTTTCATACAACTTTTATATAAATACAACCTAATTAAGATATAGATAGAAGATGTAGACAATGAATAAACAAACATATTACGAAAGATGAAAATTGATGGAAAATATAAATTCCCCACTAAAAGTAAAACTGACGTAATACATAATAACTATAAAATAAAAAATATATAACTTTAAAATATCACCAGCTCTGATCAATGTTAATAGTTTTTGTATGCTGGGAACTATGCGCGTAGTTAATGAGCGTTGCGCAATTATTGAGCGAGCGAAGCGAGCGTCTCCACTTGACTCTTATGGCTCGAATGTCTTTTTTTTTCTGTTACTGCTTCGATACAGGTCGCACCGTTTCTCTGATCGACCTGAAATTTTGCACACATGTACATACCACCTAGGCGGGTTGCTGTATAGTTTTGTGGCAAAATCGTTCAAAAAGTTAAAAAGTTACATTAAAGTTAATCGAAAGTTTTTTTTCAAACTAAACGCGACAAAATCTGAGGTGGCCAAATCATTTAGAATGTCCGTCCGATCACGAATATGTTATTTTTAATTTGATCCGATAAGTAGTGTAGATGGAAATTACATTATAACAAAGTCCCGTTACCATGGCAACGGAAAGTCGCTCAGCTTTTTTGGCTCATGATAGCGGTCGAACGGAGGCTTGGATCGAGTTGAAATTTTGACCATCCGCAAGCTTCGTTCCCGATTGAATGCCATTAGTTTTGTGGCAAAATCGTTCAAAAAGTTATAAAGTTACATTAAAGTTAATCTAAAGTTTTTTTTTTAAACTAAACGGCGACAAAATCTGAGGTAGCAAAATCATTTAGAATGTCCGTCCAGTCACAAATATGTTAATTTTATTTTGATCCGATAAGTAGTGTAGATAGAAATTACATTTTAACAAAAGTAACGTTACCATGGCAACGAAAAGTCGCACAAGAATTCTGGTCACTATGTACTGCCACCTAGAAGTAATCAAGAGTTAAAATAGTTTTGCCAAAGAAATGATGTCAAGGTCCTCTAGATGGCGGTGGATTTTATCCATTCTCACATAGACATAATTATAGGACATTAAGAAACAAGACAAACCAGACAATTAGAACAGAAAAAAAGAGACACACTTATAAGTTATTGGACCCTAAAACACCTATTAAAAAAATGTGGCAAAGTCTGTCACAAATGGGCATTGGTAAACAAAAAGATGAAGAAGCTCCACTTGAAATACCATTAGATACAATTAATACCCATTTCACTACACTACCCTTTAATATTGATCCATCAATAAAACATTCACATATAAAAGACATCGAAGACAACCAAGCTAAGCCAACCTACGAACCATTTCACTTTAAACATGTTACCCCAAGAACGGCCTTGCACGCCATAAAACGGATAAAATCAAATGCTCAAGGAATAGATCAAATACCGATTAAACTTATTCAATTCATGATTAATCTCTCCCCCATCCTAATCGAGCCAATATTACACATATTTAATTTTTCTCTTACATATAACGCCTACCCTAATATGTGGAAACAAGCCTTTGTCCGCCCTCTGCCTAAAAAGACAAATCCTTCTACACCCAATGATTACCGCCCAATTAGCATTCTACCCGCCCTGTCTAAAGCCCTGGAATATATTGTCCACTGTCAAATATCAGATTTTCTGAAATTAAATCAAATTCTAGACGAGCACCAATCTGGTTTCCGATGTAATCACAGTACATCCACAGCACTCATTAAAGTAACTGATGACGTAAGAACTCACATGGACAGTAGACAACTTACCATACTGACACTTCTTGACTTAAGCAAAGCTTTTGACTCCGTTGACATAGACATTCTTATAAGCAAACTTCAATCTATAAATTTTTCTACTTCCACACTACAATGGATGAATTCGTATCTCCGCGGCAGGCAACAGTGCATTATCTCAGGTGACAATCAATCGAATTGGCTACCAGTGACGGCAGGTGTGCCGCAAGGAAGTGTTTTAGGACCTTTGTTATTCTCATTGTACATTAACGACATTTCAAATTCACTCATTTATTGCTATCACCACCTATACGCAGACGATCTGCAAATTTATATACATGTCTCTCCCTCACTAATTAATCAAGCAATTGAAATGATAAACAAAGACCTGCAATCTCTTGCTTTGTGGGCAACTAAAAACGTTTTGCAAATAAACCCCAATAAGTCACAAATCATTATTTTAGGCTACCACAAACTTTTAGCAAAATTAGACCACTCGACAATCGACAACGTTTCTTTAAACGGTACAACAATACCCTTTCAACAACAAGTCAGAAACCTAGGACTTATTATGACTAATGACCTGACTTGGACGGAACATGTCAAACACGTTTGTAAAAAAACGTATGCTGCACTTCACTCATTAAACAGACTAAAAACATTCTTTACGACTAAACTAAAAACAATGCTAGTACAATATCTTATTATTCCCCATTTCGATTAATGCGACGTTGTTTACAATGACTTGACCGAGGACCTGGCTATTCGTCTCCAAAGGGCACAAAATTCCTGTGTACGATTTATATTAGGAATAAGAAAATCTGACCATAAAACCCGGGTTTTAAGACGCTTGGTTGGGCTAGATTAAAGGATCGTAGAAACCTTCACTCCGTATGCCTAGTTCACAAACTACTTTCAACATCGTCACCGTCTTATCTCGCCTCTAACTTTCAATTCCTTCACTCAAACCACATGTTTAATACCAGGTCTAGGTCCGGTACACAACTCTCATTTCCCATACACAGAACTAATCTCCTTGACCACTCATTCAAAATCCACGCTATTCGAACTTGGAATGCTCTTCCGTCTGAAATCAGAGACAAATATATAAATAACTTCTATGCTTTTAAAAGTGCCACTACTTCCTATTATTCAAATTCTTAACTGTACAAACAATAAGTGATATCAAAACACCCAAACAACCCAAATAATGAAAATAAATTACGTATTAATATGCTCGGTTACCTGTGTTACTCTATTTACTTTACGAGGACGCCTTCTTTGTTACTGTAATGAAACTGTATGACAGCGATGGATGAATGCGGAGAATGAAATGATAGCTAAATTGTGTAAATTGTTTATCATAATTTCAAATGTTTATGTTTTTAGTTAATTATGTGTAATTTTCATCAGGCCAATTACTTTGTGTTCAAATTATCTATAATTCTCATAAGCCTTCATTATAGATGTAGGTATTTTGGTTGGATGGAAGATAAGGCTTCACTAGCCTTAATCCCGCCTTACAATAAAGACCCTTATCTATCTATCTATCTATCTATTTTACAAATTTTCAGCTAAATCGGTCAAGACCTTAAAGACTTATTGGTATGTAACATTATGGGAATGTCGTACTCGGGTCGTGTTGCACGTACCGGTGCTCGCTCAACAACGCGTCCAACTGAGCGTTTTCCTAGTGATTTCTAATTGCACTTAAACGTACGTGCAATAGCTAAACTCTACGAAACTACAAATCGCTTTGGAAATTGAACATTTCACATGAACTCGTTATGCTTTATTAGGCCATGTTGATGCTACTGAAATCCAACTTTCCTACACGCACTCATATTTGACCAAAAATATAAATAAATACTTCTGCTGATATTACAATTTATTAAAAACAGTAGTGGCATATGTTTACATTTTGAAGAATTTCTATAAATACATTGAAAATGTTGTTGTATCCATTCGAGTTGCTACTGAATATACAATAACTGAGGTGCGTGTATAAAGCATTTGCAAGTGTTTTTTTATAGCGTTTTGTAGCATCTATTCTTTAGCTAATTTCAAAACCTTGTGTATGATCTTTTTCAGATTTTTAATTTTTAATTTGGTCATTAAGGTTGAATTAATATCAACTGAATAAACATGTGCATAAACAAATCATAGATACTATGGGAATTAAAATAAAATGGACGGAAAACCTTAGTTTTAAGTGAAAAAAATAGCGCTTTGTAGCATCTATTCACTAAACGCTATTTTCACGTGCCTCTAACAATAACGTAAGACCTACTATACAAATAAAGTATGAAGATATACCTGTGGTGTGTACACATTTAAGAACAGGCAATCCTCATCACCCACAAACTTTTCTGTGACCTCGTCGATGTGAGGACAGACATTTCCCTCAGTCAAAGCGTCTCGGGTACCCGCCCACGACTTAGGTGGCTGAGGAGCCTAGGAAATAAAGACACATTTAATAGAAAGTTCGCTGTTGCTTTATACACACAATCTTCAAGGAACACAAAGATTATGGACATGAGTGATTGTGCTGTGTGAGTTAAAGAAGCATGTCTTATGCATTTGCGACAAAGTGATTTTGAATTGTATTCATTTACTCTATTTTCTAAGACGTTTATATGCATCACATCCGTGCGTGCGTCACAATCACTATAAAATACGAACATGATGTCCAATTTACAAGCGTTTTTTGTTGACATTGCCGTTTAACAAGGACGATAAACAATGCAATACTAGGGTGGGGCCAGCCTCACCGAAAGAGGTAATTTCTATATTCTCGACGCTGGTACAAGTTATGTAAAATAATGGCAAGATTCTCTCCATACATTGGGTATACCCGTCTTCTCAATAGTAACACACTAAATTACACTGCTTATGAGGGAACTGCAAAAAATCTTCATGAAGATGGCCGTTACGTTATATTCCTTATGCATCCTTATTAAACCTATTTAACTACCTAGACTACACTGATAAGAGGACTTGGCCTAATAATAATACATAGTAGTACCTTTGAGTATAATAACCATCCTTAGCGGTAGTACAGTATACTACTTATTATGCATTTATACATATTGTGTTTAAATTAGTTTTTGTGTTCAAGTAGACGGCATTAGGCCTACACTTTTCAACTTCTTTATACGGCAGAGTATTATTATACTGCCCTACTAAGCAAGAAGGCCCTATCTTAAAAAAACATAGGAGTAAATTGAAAAAAAGTTAATTAATTTACGCTGCAAAGGGTATTTATTATAATTTGAAAACAATTGTAATAATGAAGTTCTAAAATCAAATGGAATTTATTTAGAAGGATCATAATATGATAATATGATTGATTACCAATTAATTACGGTAGTGAGGGCTTTTTGCGATGAAAAAAACACAGCATTTGAAAACAATTCACTTCCACAGTCTGTTATTTGCCATACAATACTAGGTTAAAAAGCCATGGTAAAAGTGAACATAGGGCCTTCTTCCTTAGTAAATGCTCATAATTTTGTAGGAAGGCAAGGTCTATGACAAAGTACACCTATTTATAGCGGAGTTAGGGCTTTCTAGCTTAGCACATTGGATGGAGAATGTTGCTCCGCATCTAATGGTACCTCTTACTCAAAAAAGACCAAAAGTGTAGTTTGGGCCTTTTTGCTCAGTAGGGGCAGTATATGGCTAGTGTTACGTTATTATTTAATTTTATAGTTATACCAATATTTTGTGTTATGATTAAGTATTTTATTCATAGTAGAGCGCTGGATTTACGATAAAATTAAAAATACTTCATTCAATCAATTTTGTCTGAATTTTGTTCCTAGCTCAGTGTCAAGAACCACCCAAATACGTGTGCTTGACGACCAACCTTGAACCTCAAAGGACCGACTGGTGGTTGCGCGTAAGGGATTCCCTGGAAGCTGCAGAAGCTCCCCCCGGACTTGGTGGTCGCCCTCCGCCCCCTCAGCGCCCCCTGGCCCACGTTCACGATCACTGTGTCCGTCATGATCTCGAAGATAGCTGCTCGCAGTTGGACAGAATCGCAGGTAATAGGTTGGTTCCCTAGGCGTAAAACAACGACGTGAGGTTGCAATAAATCTGCAATGTTTGCAAACAGCTGTAAATCTGCGATAAGATAAGCTAATTGGTTGGCCTTGATTCTTTCGCTCAGAGTCAGAAGTATACTGACTATGTCTATAATATGCTCAGTCATCTCTTATCTTCTCTAGTCCCCACCCAATGCAATATAATGCAACAGTATGGGTGGTCGTAATCGACCATCTTCGAATCAAGCGGGCTTCTTCCCTTCCACGTTCTATAAATTCTGAAGGCTTCGGCCATTACTTTACAAAACCATTTATATAACAATAATTATTTGATAATTGTATGTTTTTTTCCTTGTGGATCCTTGTGGTCACCCAACAATTATTATGATTTAATTAATTTTACCTGCCCATAGGACAGGAAGAGGCTAATGCAGGGCATTTTTAGTCATAAAAGCGAGCTTAAAGTTTGACACGTAATAATGGCGAGAAAAACAGGGCAATACGTCATAACCCTACAACCAATGGTGTGGTCATTGAAAAAAAATCATTTTTGCTGATTATCTTAAAGGGGCTAAAAACCTTTTTTACCACGTGATCTATAGCACAATACTACACTTAAAACACCGTTTAAAAAATTATATCTTGTAACTGTGATTTAACAGGAATTTTTTAATTTTTTTGATCCAGAAATCGGCGAAAATTGGTGTTTTGGAAAATTTCCTAAATCGGCTTTAACCTGCTTCTTTTTTGGTCCACATAGATACTAGAGAATAGTACCAATCTAAAATGCCCCTTTATAACATCGTGTCTTGAAACTGTGCCCAAATATACCCTTAAACACGCAAAAATATGCATTCCAAAATCACACCCCATCTTGGTAATCAGCATATTTTTACCGAACTACTTGCCCAAATAACAAAACAAAATATAGAGAATTTACAGGAAAGTCTGTCGAGTACGTCAATAATGGCCAATATTTTTTTGGATCAAAATCCTCCAAGGTCACGGGGCATAAAGATCGTCCCCATGTTATTTCTTATGGGAGATTTTTGCCGATGGGACCTAGCTCGAAAAATGTCATGTTTGACAATTTTTTGGGAGGTCATGGTGGCCCCAATAATTTTTCTGTTAATTGCTAAATTCATTACTAGTTAGCCTGAATGAAATATATTCTTTGAGTTTAGCGGTTAAATACCCCTTTAAGCCTTTTTGGAATTAAATTTGTTTCTAGTATGATTTAAAAATGCTAATAAACAATAATTTGTACATTAAGATATAGCATTTGCAAATTTGTGTATACATTTTTACCGATCAATGGTTTAATGATAACAGTAGTTAGACGAGTGAGCGAAGCGAATGAGGATTCTGTTACGCTCTACTCGATCGGGCCTTGGCCGTGAGCATTGTCCAATGTATGTATGTAAAATGTATGTATGTATGTTAAATGTCTGTCTGTCCGGGCTCATACGGCCAAACAACAAAATAGATTGAGCTGAAATTTTAAACATAGGGCCTAAATTCGTGATCAGGTAGCTGAGAACCGCTAACATAACGAGCAAAATCTGTTGCGATTTAAACTCGAAAGAAATAAAAATGTGAAAAATGTGAACTTAGATTGCAAATGTTTACAATACCCATTAGTAAAATAGAACACAGCCTGTGAAAGTTTGCGATCAGATGAACCAAGTAAATGTTTTATTATTTTTTTTGTTTTCATTTCTTCTGTCATTCTGTAAATGATGCTGGGCCATTGCTGGCTATCAAGAATACTATTATACACTTTGTTTGGGCTGGTGATGATCTACAAGAAACAGTGCGACGTATTTATCTCGCAAACATCAGCTGGTAAGTAGGGTAGTATATTACTTTCCGAAACTAGAATGCGAGCTCTGGCAGTCGTTGTCGGGGACCCCCATATTCTCTAAAGACCTTTCCAACGACGATGACCAGGAAAAACGAACGATGACAAATAGTCCAAGAGCTCGCAAACATAAAGTCTCCCCTCATAGGGTACATATGGTTTGACCTTTGGGAAAATAGAAGCAAAAATTCATGTCATTTTCAAAAATGCGCGTCTTACAAGTCAACGTTGGGGCGTTTACCCGTCAGACGCCCCCAAAGTGGGCCCCAAAAAAGGTAAAATCTGCCCCCTATTAAGATACATGATTGAAACATAAACAAAATTATAGAAGAAGTTAGCCCAAAAAATGAATATCACTCGTCAGACGGGCTGCGATGGACCGTTGACCCGTCAGACGCCCCCAAAGGGGGCCCCCAAAAAAGGTCACTCGCCCTCAAGGTATACATGATTCAAACATACGTCATTTTATAAAGAAAATTACTAGAAAATCGAATATCTTTCGTCAGACGGGCTGCGTTGGGCCGTTGACCCGTCAGATGCCCCCCCAAAAAAGGTCAAATCTGCCCCTATTAAGTATACTGATTGAAACATAGAAAAATTAAAGAAGAAGTTAGCCCAAAAATGAATATCACTCGTCAGACGGGCTGCGATGGGCCGTTGACCCGTCAGACGCCCCCAAAGTGGGCCCCAAAAAAGGTCAACTCTGCCATCATAAGGTATACATGATTCAAACATACGTCATTTTATAGGGAAAATTACTAGAAAAACGAATATCACTCGTCAGACGGGCTACGTTGGGCCGTTGACCCGTCAGATGCCCCCAAAGTGGCCCCCCAAAAAAAGTCAAATCTGCCCTCAATAAGAAAACATGATTAAATAATAAAGCATTTTATAGAAAAATTTACCACGGAAAAGAATATCACTCGTCAGACTGGCTGTGTGGGGCCCTTACCCGCCACTTGCCCCCCCCCCCCAAAAAAAAAGTTAAAAAATGTTTTGTCTCGAATACTTACGAAATTATGTTGGATTCAATCGGATTTGTGCGATAATATGTAGTCATGATGTTTTCGCTTATTTTGGGTCATTGAGCCCTGCAATTACCATTTTTTTTTTTTTTTTTTTGAATATCTAGAATCTAGATCGATGAATAAATCAGGAAGACATGTTATACTTCGTTTAATGGTAATTATATAATTAATAATGGTGTATGTATTGGGTATAGGGTTAGGGTGTAAACTGTAAAGAGTGTTTTAATTATAAAATATTTACAAATAAAGAGTTGTGTTTAATTTACTACTTGTTACATGATACTAAACGGATTCTGCCTATTAAGTATATCGCTTAAACTATTGCATATTGTATAACCATGGAGTTGGATGATAAGGAGGTCTAGCTCAATGGAACAGCACGTCCACAATCATGTTTGTTTCTTTGAGCCCATTCGCCATTTTGATTGTTATAATCACTACTAGCAGGCTAAACTTTGCTACCATGAACTGTGGTAGGCCCTAGGTTACCTTGGTTACCAAAGTAAACAATCAAAATTTCTGCCAATTTGAAGTGCTAACTTGTACACCGCCGACCACACACCCTGCGCCTCCAGTACGCCAGTTTCTATTTATAACTCCATGGTATAACGATACAAGAAAATCATTAATCCATTAATTTTATCACATAAGTAATCATATCATAGTAATCATAAGTTACGTAAATAATTAACATCATATGCTTACCTATTAAGCAATAATCTTTAATATGTGTTGAATCATGTAAATAGTTTTTATAAGTTACAAGTAAACAATTGAGGGTTAGAATATATCAATTGGTATGTCTCCAAACATCAAAACTTCCATATATTCGTTATCACCGTATGTTTCAACTTTTATCACAGTAATCTTCAAAGTAATCATCATCATATCACAAGTAGAATTTGTAATGTGTTAAATCATACAAGTAGTTTTATATAAGTTACAAACAATTGAAGATTAGAATATATAAATTGGTTTGGTATAATTAACTTCAAATATCAAAACTTCTATCACATTCGTAATCACTGTACGCTTGTACGCTTTAACATTTTATTAGTAATCATCATCATATCATAACATACGTAATAATCTTTTACATGCGTTGAAACATGCAAATACTTTCATAAGTTAAAAGACAATTGAGGATAGAATAAATAAAAAACTGTTATCACATTTAATAATATTTACATCATGTACGCTGCTTCCGAAACATCTATGTCATCATCCTCATCGAAATCCTCTACTTCTAAATCGCATTGCATAATCTCATCAAGTGACAAAGGGTACAGATCATCCAGGAACCATCTTGGTCTGTATTTAACATCTCTCTCTTCTCTTCTCTTCTCCTCCTTCCTCTCTCTCTCTCTCTCTCTATATATATATATACATAATGGATTTTTTTTTAAATTTCTGTCTATACAATAAAACCAAGGTGGCTAAGCTCGAGAAAACCAGGCTTTGACGCAGAGCGCAGAGGTAAAGTCTGGACTCTGGATCACTTGGAAGCTCTTTCGGTGGTCCTATCGGTTGTGCTATGCACTAAAATGTTAAGAAATCATGTGAAATAAGGGGTATTTAGGCACATTTTCCAAATATTGCTCACTTTTCTTATTAACTGACCGTAAATATGACACCAAACTGTTAATTTGTAGTAATTTACCAATTTTGTGTAGGAGACAATTATTTGAAATCTCAAAATGTGCTTAGATAGCGACACACACTCATCCTTTCTGAACAGCCTCCCAAAAATGCAGATTTTTGGATAAAAATTTAAGGTAAATAACGGTACGTTCTGTATGTCAAATAAGCTGGATTTGACGATCAAGCGTGTTGTTAAAAGGGCATTTATCATTGTAAAAAAAGATAGCCCGAGCTTGGCAAACAGTCTTAAGGGCAGATTCGACATCTTTGGGGGCCAACTTTGGAGGTTACCTAACGGGTCAAAGCCCCAACGCAGCTCGTCTGACGAGTGATATTCGTTTTCCTGGTAACTTTATCTATAAAATGACGAATGTTTGAATCATGTATACCTTATGAAGGCAGATTTGACCTTTTTGGGGCCCACTTTGGGGGCGTCTGACGGGTCAACGGCCCAACGGAGACCGTTTTGACGAGTGATTCGTTTTCTAGTAATTTTCCCATAAAATGACGTATGTTTGAATCATGTATACCTTTTGAGGGCAGAGTTGACCTTTTTTGGGGCCCACTTTGGGGGCGTCTGACGGGTCAACGGCCCATCGCAGCCCGTCTGACGAGTGATATTCATTTTTGGGCTAACTTCTTCTATAATTTTTCTAATGTTTCAATCATGTATACTTAATAGGGGCAGATTTGACCTTTTTTTGGGCCCACTTTGGGGGCGTCTGACGGGTAAACGCCCCAACGTTGACTTGTAAGACGCGCATTTTTGAAAATGACTTGAATTTCCGCTTCTATTCCAATGGTCAAACCATATGTACCCGATAGGGGAGACTTTATGTTGCGAGCTCTCGGTCTAAAAGACGATGACGACCACGACGCGCCTTTACCCGTGGCTATTTCTGACCAGCACCAGCATGGGGGTTTTCCTCCCTATATCCTCTAGGTAAGAGTGGGGATTTTTGACCTAGCGGTTTGTCGCACCCTTAATCCAAACTAAAACTAAATTGGGACGTATGGGATCAGCCTTTTCATAATAGGACGACGACAAACGGTTGACGCACCCTGAAACCAAAAAACTATAAACCACTTTCTCTGTTCGCCTAGGCCTAAATATTTTATTTTTTTGGGTTTATTTGGATTAAGGACGCGTCAACCGTTAGATCATAATGCACGACTCTAGCCTAGGGGATGGGGAGGAGTGGCCCATGCTGGTCAGAACCAGCCATGGGTAAGGGGAGGAAGGGGGATTTTCTCACGTCGTGGTCGTCATTGTCTTTGTCATCATTCGTTGTGTCATTGTCACCGTCGTCGGGGAGGTCGTCAAGGGAAGGGGGAGGTGTCCCCGACGACGATTGCCAGAGCTCGCCTCTGTTTTGGGGAGTATAGTATACTTCCCTCTTATTAGCTGATGTTTGCGAGTGGACCTTTTCTCTTGAATCGCCAGAGCAGCAGAACAATGCTCTGGGCCAATTCTACCCCGAACCCAGACGGAATCGTCTTTAATTTTTCATACATTGACGCTGGAGGAAGTACCTGTTCTAAGGGTCATACATCGGCCGTTTTATTTAGCCTGGGGTGAAGCCTATCTGTTCAACAAGGGTCTGTGACCACAAATGTTTGTATAAAGATTATACTAGGGAAACGCCAAAGTCGTTGTTAGACGAGTGAGTGAGCCATGTGTTTAGTCACCACATTACAACACACACATTACACACACATTACTTTTCTTCCCCCTACCTTGAAATCCTCCTTCCTCCCCTTACCCATGGCTGGTTCTGACCAGCATGGGCCCCTCCTCCCCATCCCCTAGGCTAGAGTCGTGCATTATGACCTAACGGTTGACGCGTCCTTAATCCAAATAAACCCAAAAAAAGAAAATATTTGGGTCTAGGCGAACAGAGAAAGTGGTTTATAGTTTTTTGGTTTCAGGGTGCGTCAACCGTTTGTCGTCGTCCTATTATGAAAAAAGGCTGGTCCCATACGTCCCAATTTAGTTTTAGTTTGGATTAAGGGTGCGACAACCGCTAGGTCAACGCCAAAGTCGTTGTTAGACGAGTGAGTGAGCCATGTGTTGTGTACTAGCTAACATTACCTTTCTCCCCCCTACCTTTCACCCCCCTAGCCTATCATTAGTTAAAGTGGCGCATTATGGCCGGACAGTTGACGTGCCCTTAAACTTAAAAACTTATAATTACCTAACTTAAATCCAATCAATGTTCACGGGTACTTAACACGTGGCTCTCTCACTCGTCTAACAACGACTTTGGCGTTTCCCTAGTAAAGAAAATGTCAAGAATGAACTATTGTTGTAACACGAGCTGGTGAACGGCCTAGAGGTGAATTTAGTTCCGTGATCTAGAAGACCGTGGTCAATTTCATTCATAAACAACGCTGTCTACAGGGCTTTGACGTCACACGTCTTTTCACAATAAAATCGCGGGAAAACGTAAAACTTTGTACCTCTGTGGAATAGACAGTTTTTACCTTAGAGTGTTGTGAACCACGGCAATGGTGTTTTTAAAGTGAATATCTACTGATTCTGTACACCAGCGCTAAAATCTACGACTGAGGAGCCTTCCCTATTGGCAAATCTCTTCAATCCATCGAATATGTGTCCCAAAATAAGACGCAAGTCCTACTCGTACCAACAACATGTCTTGGTAGGCCTATACGTAAATAATTTAATTTGCGTCTCAGTGGCCCAGTGGACCGTGGTTAGCTTCTGATATATGGACTTTAAATTGTCATTGATAATCGAGTTGGGTATGTTAGAACGTTGACTTTGGAGCCGGTCTAGTAACGAAGCATGTTATATTTGGTTCTAAAGTTGTTCTGAATAGCCTTGTTGTGCTAGGATCGACCACGGTCAGTAATCTTAACCAACTATAGTTTTATTTTATATTTTCCAATACCGATCTCGTCGATTACTCAGTCCGTTTTAATTTTTAAACCCGCTTCAAAAACCTGTTTTGTGAATAATAGGTACCGAGTACTCTAAAAACGAAATTAATCGTTTAATGTCATTCATAATATCTCCCTAGCAAAAAAAGCAATTGACCATTGATAGCTAGTTTTTTTACAAAATGACGTCAAAAAATAACAATTGATTATCAATTGGCATCATTTTACCATGGACTTAGAATAGTAACTGCATGATTATACATCAAATTATTGACAGTTTGCCAAGAGATCATTTGTCCAAATTATCCAACAATTTTTATTACTTTGACATCAATCAAGTAAGTGTATTGTTATATTATATAATATATGTTACTACATATTGTTTGGAATAAATTGAATTAGATTGATTTTTGCTAGGGCTACGCTAAGGCACGGTACACTATTTTACCAAAACGAAATTTGATGATTTTTATCAACACAATACCTTCAATGATGTCGAGTTGGCACGCCCATTATGACGTAACTAAGCAGTCTACTCGAAGCGAAGTGCTCACTTTCAAGACAACGAGAATAGCCCGGCAAGTTATAAATTCGCAAGCTAGCAAACGATTCAAAACATCCACCAATATTGTCGTCGACTTACCTCGTTCCAGAACACACCAACAAGTACACTGTAACAGTGGCTGTCTTCCTATAGTTGCACTGGTAATAAAATGATCGTGTCGTGTCGAGATCACATGGAAGTTGGCCTACGAAGGCGACAATGTAACTGATGTAATTATTTCAAGGGCGCTCAATGCCAAGAATATTAACATAGGAGCTGGAGAGGCACGAGCGCATGGAGTATGAAGCACGTTTTCACGGTCGGTATTTCCCCTCACTCGGCCGCCGACCCGTAGAGATCGAGTACGCATCGAGACTATGAATATAGTGCAACATGCGATATTGTTTTAAGCTACGAGATAATTCAGTAAATGTGTACTTCAATACCGTTTGCGTTACCAGACGTACCGGTTTGACCGGTATAGTACCATTTTCAGAACACTTGTATCGGTGTCTAGAGAAACTCATTAAAATTTAAAATGACGTATTTGTACCGGTTTGCAATTTTGGGGGTTAAGTATCAGTAAGTAGAAGTAGTCCTGGTATTTTCTTACCTATACAAGTGCATGGAAGGATAAAGTTTTAATTTGAAAAATACACTCCTCTGATAAAATTACTATAGTAAAAACAATAAAATAGTTCTTCCACTTTCAAGAAGATAATTCATTTTCTCTAGGGGTGTGCGAGTATTATTAATGATTTTGGTGGAGGTGCCGAGTCGCGCACGTGTGAAAAAACGTAAAAATAGTTAGGTCTATACATTTTTGGTGCTACTTTACCAATGCTTTTTTTATCGTGGGAAACCTGTTATAGGGTGCAATTAGCCCCTCTTCAGGTGAATTAGGTATGTGCGGATAGGAAATTGTGAAGGGATGTCCGAGGGCTATTTAAGAGGACTCAATCCCTTGCATTCGCCTTAACGACTGAGAAAAACCTCGGATAAAAACTTCAGTGAGGATTACCGGTCTCGATGGGATTCGAACCCGGGACCTCCCGAATCAGAGTCGAGCGCTTAGTGCCCGAGCCAACACTGTCGGTGATTACTTAGCCATAATATTAACCTGAGTCTTTTGATACAAATTTATGTTCATTTTGGAAGTTTTGAACATTTTTGGGGCACAAATAATAAAAATATATCACTATAATGTTTGTTTCAACATTTTCAATGTAATATCACTTAATGAATGTCATAGCCTAGCCTAGCCCTAAAAGCATTTGTGCTTGATCATTAAAATGATCTAGAGAGGCTAATTTTATGAATTAAGATATTCGTGTGAAATTTGAGCGTAATCGAAAAATTATTTCTCATGAAAATCGAAATTTTACGGTTTTTGTCTTTTTTTAAAACAATTCTTTGACTTATAACACCTACATGCTTTATCCGATTGTAATGATTTTTTCAGAGAACCTTAATTTTATGAATTTATATATTTGTGTGAAATTTGAGTGCAATCTAAAAATTATTACTTATGAAAATCGCAATTTTACGATTTTTCTAAATTTTTAAAACATTTTTTGACTTATAACACCTAGATGCTTTATTCGATTGTAGTGATTTTTTTACAGAACCTTTATTTAATGAATATATATATACATATATTGGTGTGAAATTTGAGCGTGATCGAGTGATAATTTCTCATGAAAATCGCAATTTTACTATGTTTTTGTTTAAAAAACAATTTCTTTGATTTATAACACCTACATGCTTTATCCGATTGTAATGATATTTTCACAGAACCTTTATTTTATGAAATTATATATTTGTGTGAAATTTGAGCGCAATCGAAAAATAATTTCTTATGAAAATCGCAATTTTACGCTTTTTTTCGTTTAAAAAACATACGCTCATCCAACAACGCGCCTGAAAAAGCGTTTTCGAAGCTTCCTAGTATTGTATATAAAAGTTGTAAATTGGCTATAGTTTCACAAAATAAACTGTCCTAACTATAATTCTAAAATTGTGTTGTACTTGTATTGTATTGTATTGTATTGTATTGTATTGTATTGTATTGTATTGTATTGTATTGTATTGCATTGTATTCTCTTGTATTGTATTGTATTGTATTGTATTGTATTGTATTGTATTGTATTGTAGTGTATTGTATTGTATTGTATTGTATTGTATTGTATTGTATTGTATTGCATTGTTGAGCGAGCACAGCAAGCGTCTCCACTTGACTCTTATGGCTCGAATGTCGTTTTTTTTTTTTTCTTCCTTTTACTGCTTCGGTACAGGTTGCACCGTTTTTCTGATCGACCTGAAATTTTGGCACACATGTAGGCTACATACCACCTAGGCGGGTTGCTGTATAGTTTTGTGGCAAAATCGTTCAAAAATTTATAAAAAGTTACATTAAAGTTAATTGAAAGTTTTTTTTCAAACTTTAACGGAGACAAAATCTGAGGTGGCCAAATCATTTAGAATGTCCGTCCGATCACGAATATGTTATTTTTATTTTGATCTGATAAGTAGTGTAGTCGGAAATTACATTATAACAAAGTCCCGTTACCATGGCAACGGCGCACGTGGTTTCAGGTTACTATGCACTGCCACCTAGAAGTAATCAAAACACTATCGAGGAAGCAGTGTATTATTGAGCGAGCGAAGCGAGCGTCTCCACTTGACTCTTATGGCTCGAATGTCTGTTTTTTTTTGTTTTTTTTTTTTTTTTCTGTTACTGCTTCGATACAGGTCGCACCGTTTCTCTGATCGACCTGAAATTTTGCACAAATGTACATACCACCTAGGCGGGTTGCTGTATAGTTTTTGAACAAAATCCGATCGTTGGTTATAAAAAATAAAAAATAAAATAAAAAAATAAAAAAATAAAAATAAACCGATCGTTATGAAATTTTGCAGGGTCAATAAGTACAACATTCTCTCCTATTTTCCAAATTTTCAGCTAAATCGGTCAAGACCTTAAAGACTTATTGGTAATCATATTTCGAAAAATGATGTTAAAAATGAAGGAGGCAGTGAAGATACAAAGATACACTTTAGAAGGCATGACGTGAATTAGAACAATGCAAAGATGTTGGAATAGTATAAAGTGTACAATGTCAATATCCAGTTAGGCCTACACTGTGTGGTGGGCCTTATGGGAATGTCGTACTCGGGTCATGTTGCACGTAACGGTGCTCGCTCAACAACGCGTCCAACTGAGCGTTTCCTAGTTTGTAACCAAAGAGTTTAACAAGGAAATGATGTCAAGGTCTTCTAGATGGCGGTGGATTTTATCCATTCTCTCCTATTTTTCAAATTTTCAGCTAAATCGGTCAAGACCTTAAAGACTTATTGGTATGTAACATTATGGGAATGTCTTACTCGGGTCGTGTTGCACGTACCGGTGCTCGCTCAACAACGCGTCCAACTGAGCGTTTTCCTAGTTGAGCGAGCGTAGCGAGCGTCTCCACTTGACTCTTATGGCTCGAATGTCTGTTTTTTTTTTTTTCTGTTACTGCTTCGATACAGGTCGCACCGTTTCTCTGATCGACCTGAAATTTTTTACACATGTACATACCACCTAGGCGGGTTGCTGTATAGTTTTTGAACAAAATCCAATCGTTGGTTATAAAAAAAAATAAAAATAAATAAAAATAAATAAAATAAAAAAAAATGTTCCGATCGTTATGAAATTTTGCAGGGTCAATAAGTACAACATTCTCTCCTATTTTCCAAATTTTCAGCTAAATCGGTCAAGACCTTAAAGACTTATTGGTAATCATAATTCGAAAAATGATGTTAAAAAATGAAGGAGGCAGTAAAGATACAAAGATACACTTTAGAAGGCATGACGTGAATTAGTACAATGCAAAGATGTTGGAATAGTATACAGTGTACAATGTCAATATCCAGTTAGGCCTACACTGTGTGGTGGGCCTTATGGGAATGTCGTACTCAGGTCATGTTGCACGTACCGGTGCTCGCTCAACAACGCGTCCAACTGAGCGTTTTCCTAGTATTTAGTTCATGATTGAGCGAGCGAAGCGAGCGTCTCCACTTGACTCTTATGGCTCGAATGTCTGTTTTTTTTTTTTTCTGTTACTGCTTCGATACAGGTCGCACCGTTTCTCTGATCGACCTGAAATTTTGCACACATGTACATACCACCTAGGCGGGTTGCTGTATAGTTTTGTGGCAAAATCGTTCAAAAAGTTAAAAAGTTACATTAAAGTTAATTGAAAGTTTTTTTTCAAACTTTAACGGAGACAAAATCTGAGGTGGCCAAAATCATTTAGAATGTCCGTCCGATCACGAATATGTTATTTTTATTTTGATCCGATAAGTAGTGTAGTCGGAAATTACATTATAACAAAGTCCCGTTACCATGGCAACGGCGCACGTGGTTTCAGGTCACTATGCACTGCCACCTAGAAGTAATCAAAAACACTATCGAGGAAGCAGTGTATTATTTGTAACCAAAGAGTTTAACAAGGAAATGATGTCAAGGTCTTCTAGATGGCGGTGGATTTTATCCATTCTCTCCTATTTTTCAAATTTTCAGCTAAATCGGTCAAGACCTTAAAGACTTATTGGTATGTAACATTATGGGAATGTCTTACTGGGGTCGTGTTGCACGTACCGGTGCTCGCTCAACAACGCGTCCAACTGAGCGTTTTCCTAGTAATAATAATGTATCAATACGTCATAATAAGAGGTACCTGACAATCCATGCCAATTTTGGTTGGGGTGCGATCATCCCTTCTGAGTTAAAAATGGTATGAAAAATTATCAAAATCACTTTCCGTAACTCACATGCCTAATTCGTCAGTGTCGATTTAACAAACGGGTAGGTCTATGTTTTTTTAATACAAAAATATAGTTCCTTGTGAAAGAAAAAAGAAAAAAAAGAAAAGAAAAAGAAAATCATCGAAATCAAGGTTATTTCTTCTAGGCCTAATTTCTAAATCTTTAAGTATGGAAACTTGACAAATTTCTCATTTCATTTTAAACTCTGAAGGAATGTTCGCACGGGTTGTCAGGTCCGAACCAAGGAGGTATGAACAGACAAAAGGGTTGCCATGCCATAATTTAAAATCGTAGAGGGACAAATCTTTCCAGGCAAAAACCAGCATGGGGGTTTGGGGCCAGAGCCCCCCAACAATAGCGTTCGAAGGCGAATTTTTTAAACTCTAGAGGCCTTTAGAGTGCGTTCTGAGAGTTTCAGAAAAAAAAATACTGGACTGAATAAATGAAAATACCGTATTGTAATTTTTGGAGTGCAAAAAACAGAAAACTACCAAAAATACATTGGGCGCTTGGTTTTTCGCACTGGTTTTTCGGGATGTCCGAGTGTCCCGACGTGACGTATGGCAACCTTGCCTGGGAGGGAAATTTGCGACAGAAAAGGGAAATTTCAGAATACCGTATAGGCCTATATTTTTTTTGGAAAAATAAAAAATAAAAAATAGGATGTATATATTTTTTGTTTTGTGCCCTAAAACCCCAATAACTAACTAACTACAGTCCTACAGTATATATTTAAACCGGAAAACTAAGTTCTGCCTGCTACTCGATAAGGCTAATGGGTAACTATGGAATTAGAAAAAAAAATCAAAATTTTTTTTTAAAGTTTTTATTTTTTTTTATTTTTGAGCATGATTCCACCTGTAAGAATCAGCCATTGTTTGATGCTAGCTTCACTCTAGTGCCAATGGCAGCTCTGAGAAGACCGATATTGTTGTAAGCTGGTGATTTATGAAGAAACTCAAGATATTTTAAGGTAAGATACTCTTATTTAAACTGTGAATTAATATGATTTGATTATACCATTAAATAAAGTATTAAATATGTGTTTAAAAAAGTAGCACAGCATTAAAATATTACAGTAATTAATCAAGCATGGCATTTTGGGTTAAATACTTGAATTCATGATACGTGAGTTACTAATTAGCCAATTGTTTTTACAGTTGACTGTAGATAATTACTAAATGTTTATAACTTGATACTTTCTAATAAGACACCATAAGCCCTTCTTTGGTTAAAAAATTATAATTTTCTGTGGCCTACTCTGGATTTTATCGCAAAGTGAACTTGTGATACGTGAGTTACTAGGCACTTAAATACTACGAAAATTCATTTTTGCATACGGTTTCAAATAATATTAACCTATTTGTTACCAGATTGAAAATAGCATTGACCCCAGTTAAGAAACAGAAGATGTAGGCCTACAGAGAGAGGAAGAAGGAAGAAAACAAGCATGAAGAGATGAAAGCAAAATCATGTCAACACGATGAGGAATAGCCGCGAGAAAGCCGATTTAAAGCTAAAAAAGCTACCAGTGTCAAACTCGGTTAAAAAAGAAGTCAATAGAAAAGCTAAGGAAAGAAATTTGAGAAGCAGATGTTTAAAAAAGTTATCAGTTCCTCCAGTTGTGACCCCCATAGCAACATCTCCTGCTTACAAAAATGAAATCCCAGCAAACTTGGAAAGGCAAAAACGAACTTGCGGAGAAATTTACCTACGAAAGTTAAACAACAATTGTTCGTTCTTTGTGAGCTTAGCTTACTAATCTAGTCTCTTACACAAGATGTTATTTTGAACATGGCACCAGTTAGATTTAAAAAAACAAAATACAAACAAATGAAAATTTTAATTTTTTTAAATTTAAAATTTGAAAAAAAAATTAAGTTTGTTTTTGTTTGTTTGTTTGTTTGTTCAACAAAATTTGTTAATTTGATGTACCAAATTGTATTTTGATATTTTACTACCCTATGATTTTTACTTTACTAGTTTTAAGCTTATAACACTGATTTGCTATACACAAATGTGACGGGATACGTGAGTTACCCTTAACTGATACGTGAGTTACCAATAACAAAAATTCTCACTGTCACAAATCGTTTTTAAATTTCTTGACTTTTTTATCATTTTTTCCCTACATATTCATGAGTGTATCTGTATAAAGTGTTACTGTTTAGTTTGTTGGCTGAAGGAGGAAAAAAATTGTTTCTATGTTACAAAATATGAAAGGAGAATAGTTTGTTACGTGAATTACCATAACAAAAAAAATTACAAATATCACAGTATGAATTTTTATGAAAAACCTCTTGAACTTAAATTAAGAATAGGTAGCAAGTAGTCTGTAGCACTTTTGAAAGATTGCAAAAGTGTAAAGTTGGTATTTAAATATCATTTTTTCATTGTTACTTTTTTGTAAAAAATGATACGTGGTTACCAGGAATCACCCTAATAAGGAATTACCAATAAGAAACAGCCAAATTAGTATTTTTTGCATTTTTTGAAAGAATCTAAGATAGGGGGTTGGGAATCGGGGCCACTCTACCCATCATGAAAAAAAAAAAAAATTAAAAAAGCGCTATCAGAACCATATTAAAACACACCCAAGAACACACTTAACCCCTTATTCAAAATCTTAAAATTCTACTTCTAAGTTTATATATACTTCAATCAGTGGTGTTTTTAAAAAAAAAATTTTCAACTTTTAAGTAAAAAAACGAAAACTTTCTCACCTACACGACAGGGAAACAGCATTCACTTAGAAAACAACATAGTCCCCAAACTATCCAATAAAAATCAAATATTTCAAAACTAAAAATATAAACAAATCCTTAACAAAATAAAACAAATTTTGAAATCAACAAATTCAAAAATCAGTGAAAAAAACATCCTATTAAGCAAAGCATATACCCTTTTAAAACTATTTGAAAAAAATGAGGCTGAAAGCCTAACAATAGCCCGGACAATGCAAAACATTTGGGGGTAATTGGAGGTACCCCTATGGACCTATGTATAAGTATGTATGTGAATGTGAAAGAAGTAACTAATCAAAAAAACTATTGTTACGAATATTAATTTTCTGTGGACTTGAATATGAAAATGGATCCTTTAGTAATTTTATATCAACTTCATATTTATAAGTCTTATGTTAAATGTATCTTTAAAAACGTACTGTAAGTAGATGTGTACCTGTATGTATGTTAAAAATTAAAATATAGTACCTACATATTTAAAGTATTATGTAATATTATGTAATATCATAATTAGCCTATACAGGCTCAAATGTCAAAGTCTAATTAAATATCTACATGTATTTATTTATCTAATGGCGTTTTCCATTGGCATGCACTCGGCGAGTGCAGAGATGTCATTGTTGTCAACCTGCACTTGAATAACATTACAAAACTGAACAAATGAAAAGACAAGTGGCAATCCAGTGCGCACCGAAGTTAAGCAGAATCGGGCGTGGTCATGGGTAGAGTGGGTGACCGCTATGCCCTGAAACTCACGTATACCGCTGGTTAGAGCAGATGGAGGGTTCGAAAGCTAGTGTAACGGCTTCGTTCCCCTCGACGTCTGCTCGGCAGTCTGGGTTAGTGGAGGAACCTTATGACTGTCAAAGTTACACCGTCCTTTCGGATGGGACGTTAAGCCGTTGGTCCCCTTGGTACTTTTCGAAAAGGAGTAGGCTAACGTGCCGGTACCGGGTTTCCCCCTCCTCCTTCTGTTCATTGAATGAGCGTAGCGAGCGAAGCAAAGATTCCATTTCATACATGGAAAAAAAAAAACCCGGGAATGTTTTTTTTTTTTTTTTTTTCTTTCTGTTTTTTTGTCTGTCTGTTAACACGTTTCGGCAAACCGATATCCGATGCGAAAAATTTTATGGGGCCTTCGAAATCTCTGAACAAAAAAACTGCCACGTTTTTGGCGCAATCGAAAAATTATTTCCTGAAATCGCAATTTCGTTTTTTTTCGATTTTTTGGAGAGCGTAGCGAGCGTAGCGAGCAAAGCGGTTTCCCATTTCACTACACTGGAGAAAAAAAATCCGGAATGTTTTTTTTTTTTTTTTTTTCTTTTTTTTTTTTTTTTTTTGTTTTTTGTCTGTTTGTCCACACGATTCCGGCAAAACCGATACCCCCGTTTTGCGATGAAATTTTATGGAGGCCTTCAAAATCTCGAACTTAGAACCCCACTTTTTTGGCGCAACGGAAATTTTTTTTTCTCATAAAAATCCAAATTTTTACGATTTTTTCGATTTTAAAAAGTTTTCGATTTATATCACCCACATGTTTTTCCCGATTGAATGATTTTTGACAAAACCTTTTTTTATGAACGAAGATTTTTTTGTGAAATTTGAGCGCAATTGAAAAAATTTTATCATAAAAAACGAAATTTTACAGGTTTTTCTTTTTTTAACCCAATTCTTTGACTTATAACACCAAAACTTTGCTTTATCCGATTGTAATGATTTTTTCGCAAAACCCTTAATTTTATGAATGCATATATTAGTGTAAAATTTGAGCGCAATCGAGAAATTAATCTTTTTAAAATCGCAATTTTACGATTTTTTAACATTACATTAATAATAATATAATAAAAAAATTAGGTTAATTTTTAATTTATTTAATTTAATTAAAAAAAAATTTAACTTCGTAAATGATTTTGCCACAGAACCAGAAAATCGCATAAAACATGGCAGCTCAATGCCCAAATTACGCTATCCAACAACGCGGCGGGACTAAAGCGTTTTCCTAGTTAAAAATTTTCTTCGACTTATAACTCCTACATGCTTTATCCGTTTGTAATGATTTTTTCACAGAACCTTAATTTTATGAATTGATATATTCGTGTGAAATTTGAGCTTTAATCAAATAATTATTTCTTATGAAAATTTCAATATTACGTTTTTTTTTCCTTTTTTAAAATTACGATTAATTATAAGTTAATTTTTTATTTAATTTGATTTAATTTAAAAAAAATTCAACAAAGTTCTGAGTTTTTCACAGAACAACAGAAAATCCGCAAAACACATGGCAGCTCAATTCACCAATTACGCTCATCCAACAACGCGGCGGGACTTAAGCGTTTTCCTAGTACTTCATCCTCATCTATCACCACTCATCGTCTCGATTAGCCAAAGTGCATAAATATGAGACGTTAAGCAATACCCAATCAATCAATCAATCAATCATTTCCAATGTCTTTGGAAATTTCATGCCATTTTAGTGGGAATCAGAGTCGATAAAGAAGTTTCCCCTTTCTTTATCGACTCTGGTGGGTCGGTGTGGGAATCTATGGAACATAGTATGGAAACCTGAGGTTGAAGGTTGGCAACACTGGTACGAACCAACAATATCATAACCTCAATGTTCATTCACGACGTTCATAGCATCCTAAGATTTTCCTGCAATATTACGGTAAATTTATTAATGCATATACCTATATACTGGAATATTTAGTTGGAATAGGCCTATGTACTTTGTCCTCTAATTAACATTTTAATAGGTAGGCCTAGCTTTTTTAGGTCTCTTGAGATTGAGAGTCAGTCGTCTATTCCAGCAGACCCGACTGATCGAATAGGCAGGCCTAGGCCTAGGCCCCTACCGATGGTTCAGTTCAGTTCAGTTTATTTTATTTTCTGGCAAAGTAGCCAATTTACATTACATACAATAATATTTCACACAATAATATTCATCACAACATTTTACATTTTGACATTTCATATTATAACCTAGGCCTACCTTAATAATTAATTAATAACATTTTTGTTTCTTTTTACTAGGCTAACATTTCTATAAAACCTGCTGTTGTACGGTAGCCTAATACATGTGTGTTGGTGTGTTGGGGTTGGGCCAAGGCCACCCAGCAAGTCCACTTCTTTCAGAATTCAGACTTTTCACAAGGATCCTGTAAGTTGTGATGATTGTGAGCCTTCTTTCTGTCACTTATAGGGAAAATGCTGTATAGCCGCTAGGCCTAGGCCTAGGCCCTAGCGCCTCACCACTACTAGGCCTAGGGTAGGCTAGGCCTAGTCCCTACCACCACCCAATGCCTCTCCACTAACCACTTTTGGGTGGGACGCTATACGGCATAATTACTCTTTTGTTTGATAAGAGCGTAATCTAGTAATCTGTGTAGCTAAGCATAGAGGTGTGCTTGTAGGCCTAGGGCCTAGCCCTTAGCCCTAGGAACCCTTTCGCGTCGTCAAACGGGCCTGGCACCCTCTATGGGCTGTGGCCGCTTTTACACTCGTTCAAATAGGGGCCAATGCCATAGATTCAATGGCTATGGGTAAAAGTGCTAGCCTACCTAGCCTACGAAACTGTCAGCTTGGAACCGATATTAAAATTGGGATTCTAACTTGGCCTAGGGCCTACCCCCCTACACTAAAAGTTATTTAGGAGTAGTAGGCTAGGCCTAGCCTAGATCTTAATCTTGGATTAAGCTGATAAACTGGGCTAGGCCTAGGCAAGGTCTTGGGGATGCTCTACACTACATAGCCCGGCAATAGACTATCCAGTACCTTTATAGTTGCACGGCAATGTTGCCTATTAGCTAGGCCTAGCCCTAGGGACTAGGCAATTCTCCTGTTCCTGGGCTATTGTATTGCACATTGTAGGCCTATTTAGCCTCTGTGTATGAAATATCCCGAATTAATACTCCCATTTATTATATTAGGGGCCTAATACTTCCATGCTCGACCTGCATTCAGAAATACCTAGTACCGATAGGCCTACCAACCTGGAACTGTAACATCAACAAACTAGGCCTGGGCTAACCAACAACGTTTTCCATCTTCCTGCCGCGCCAGCTCCAGGACATTTTTTTAAGAGTGCACCTGAAACTAATAGAGAACCTAAGTAGGCCTAGCGAGCGCGGGAGAAATTTGGGATCACACTTGATCACAAGGCATAAGAAAATAACCCGTCTTCGAACTTTGCGCTGCCGTATCTCCCGACTGAGACCAAAATAGGTCTAAGACATTTCAAACACACCACGAAAACACTTCATGTTTTCACTACATAGCAGTGGACAGATTTTTAACAACTTGTAGGGCTACCAAATTTAAATGAGAGCGAGTTTAAAAAGTATGTGTAATTGCAGTGTAGGGAGAACTGCCCGAAACGTTGGAGTTAATAAAATAAAACCACACGGACTACCCGAAAATACAATGTGTGCATATATATATATATGTGTTAGTACCGGTTAGATAGAAATTAAAAAAGTGTGTGTGTGTGACTACCCCGGTGTAGTCACTTTTTTAATTTCTAGCCTATATATTTATGAAATTATATGTTTTGAGGTAAAACTGCGTGTGGTTATATAAAAAATAATATTTTATTTCCGACATTTCACTAGGGTTTCACCTAGCTTTATCAAGGTTTAAAAACAAAAACAAATTGGAATAACAAAGTACAATAATAAATAATAAAAAGGGTCTGTCCATGGTTTCTCTTGTGACCGTTTGCAAGAATTTTGAGTATTACTTAGATCACAGTTTTTTATTTATTGGAGCATTTTCTGTCAAATTTGTGTAAATAATTCAAGTTAAAAATAATTTATTAATGTTCAAAATCTCAAACAGATTGGTACATCCAAAGAATTACAAAAAATTAAAGTTCATCAGTTTCCTCTTGTGACAAGGTAAGCACACTGAAATGTGCATGTCAAGTTTCAAGTCCTGGCCTATCAAATCTAATTTAATTTTGAAATAAAAAACTTGTCTGATCACCAATCCCTTACTAATGTATTAATAACAGTTGATTTGTTAACATTGGGTTAAAGATAATGACATTATTCATATTTATACTTAACATGTATGGTTTCTCTTGTGACAGTTTCTCTTGTGACATATGTGAACCAGTATTAAGCAAGGTTAATATTAGTTACAAAGCATTGGTTTTTCTCAATCAATAATCATACTGTCATTAGAGAAGCAACAAGATAAATTACAGGTCGAGTGGATTAATATATATTTACAAAACAAATGGTAAAATGTTGACAATCAATTGGTTAACTACTGAAATATATGAGATCGATTATTAGCTAAACAGTTAAAAACAAGTGTAAAAGTGCAAGTGTTAGTAAAACATTTATGAACGATTGATAGCACATTTGTTGAATTATAAGATTTATCAACATCAAAAGAGCTTAACACAAAATATTTATAGGGAAATAAGCAATGAAACAACACGCATGAAATTCCGCAGCTTCAACGAAAAAGATAGCTACACGCGGACGCCCTGAATACGTAACTAAATTAGGTGCTGCATTCAGTTGGCTAAAAGAGTGTTCTTTGCCAGTAGGCCTACAGCAAAATCATTGATAGCTGGCCACATAAATTGGTTTTGTAACGACATGGACATGTCGTCACTGTTTAAATAGTTCAAAAAAGGCGCCGAGCGCACTCCACCAAAGAACGAAAAGTTCAGACGGCGGTGGTGACTTCCGGACAATATCAATCCGCGCTCGTTTCCAGTGTGACTGTCAAACTGTTACATCGCCCCGCTCCGAAAACACATTCTTGTTTGTAGTATTATTTGTGTCATTTTTAACCTACGTGTTATTTTGATTCCACATGAGGTAAGAGCACTGTTTATCTGTATGTGTTATTGCATGTCAGTGTTCGTAAGTAACATCTGATCAGACTGAAACTAGTGTTAATGGCCTACAAATAAGCAATCATGCAAACCGGCTAGGCCTACGTCGGCCTTTGTTTACATCTGCAAATGGTGCAGGAGCAAGTGGAGATGTTCAATGCATACCACACTAAGGCCGTCAATTTGATCAGGTACATTATATTTATTTTTCTTATGCATGTATGTGAAAGCATAATCATGTCGCTATGTAAAACTTACGAACACTTGTGCATAATTTCATTGTTTTGTTTTGTAAAACATGTCAGCTATTTTTCATATGTAAGGTTGGCAATAACCCTTAGAGACTTTTGGCACGCCCAAGTTGCCACTCCTGTCACGAACTAGCTACCAAGCGCACTTGCGCTGCCTAGCGGAAGAATCTGTAACTAGCAGACGACTGCGCCTGCGCATAGGGCTTCACTACCCCCACCCTCAGAGTCGACCCTATATTAGCCGGCGTAGGATGGCTGGAGCTTCAGTTCAGCGGAGAAGTCCGCAGTGCAAGGTTGTTCTGTTCCTGTTCTCAAGGAATCTCCCGAGCCAGCAGATTCAGGGTAAAATATGGGCTTCTCCGCGGGCTCCGCGGCCTTGGCTGCCGTGGCCTGCATCCTAAACCCGTTGACTGGTCCGCGGCAATGCCCGTATGCAAATCAGAGGGCCAACATTAGGGAACTTTGCCTCTCGCGTGGAGTTTTAAGACCGAATAATTTCGTTTACTGCCTGAATTTAGCTATGGATTGCTGTTCTGAAAAATCGACTAAGTCCTTGTTTTTGGTCAATTTTATTTTCCGATCCGGGGTACTTAGAATATTTTTATCAAAGCCATTTTACAATCATGAAACAAAAACTCGGAAAAAACGGTAAAAATCCAAATTTGATTTTTTAATTCTGTTTGCTTTATTATTGCCAATTTTTTCACTGTTCCTATGGAGAACTAAGACTTGTATTTTATTTTGCTCTACCTCGTGTGGTTTCTTTTGGGCCTTGTCCCACATATGTATCTTTATAGAAATAATTACTTTTTATGTTCAATTCATTTATGATTCCATTTCGAACCCAAGACCTTTGGGTAGCAGCAGTTATCATGTTGTAATATCCATGCTGCTTTGCATTGAAAAAGTAAAATCATTTTTCTTAAAAGTATTTCTGGTTTTCTACTAGTTCGTCCACTTGTTCAAGGTAAGTAAAAAAATACACACACTAGACAATTCTCACATACACACACAAGCACACGCAACACACACCTTACACATACACACACACACATTACACACAAGGGTGGTGGTACAACAGCCGACCCACGGGTCGCCGCAGGAGTATCATTATCCGAAACAGGGGTACACAAGGGTAGTGGTACAACAGCCGACCCACGGGTCGCCGCAGGAGTATCATTATCCGAAACAGGGGTATACAAGGGTAGTGGTACAACAGCCGGCCTACGGGTCGCCGCAGGAGTACCACTGCTCGAAATCACAGGGTCATACTTCCACACACAGACACATACACGATACTTTCACTCTACACCATACCGAACCGAACTTGGGGATAGAATTCTTGTGGTGGTTTCCGCCCGATGATCCTCGTTGCTATTTTCCAAGTAAAATATCTCGCCTAGACACGTGCCAGGGGGTCAAGGGACGGGGTTCGCTACAGAATAATGGGGGCTCGTCCGGGATGTAACCTTTTGGGCTATCATATCGTCATATATGATAAAACTATTTATTTCGATTGTTCAGGGGTGTTATCGGCATAACATCGAACGGTCATAGTCGTCCAGGAGCGCACCGCCGGGTGCGTTGAACAATCGTTACCAAAAGGTGAAACAATGGAAGTCGTATAGAAGACCTTATCGATTTGGAAGAACAAGCAGTCTGTAGTTTGGTAGTAACTATTCACAAAAGTCTTAGGCTTAGAATTACGTGATGCAAAGATATTAGCAACACTTGGGTTATTAGTGTTGCAGGTGTTGGGCCTCTGTGCAAGGAGTTCGTAGTCCAGAATGTATTGAGTTATACAGGATTATACGGACTCCAAAAAAATAGTTTAATCAACTTTCCGTAAGGTGTTCGGAAAGACTACAACTCGCCACCACGCGCAAGCTAGGGTTGACGCTCGAGTGGCCACGACGGCGCTCAACCTACGCGGAACGCGGAAGTGAAGAAAAGAAAAAGAAGAATAAAAATTGTAAAAATACAAAAACCACAAAAAAAAAGGGAACAGAGAGAAGAACAGGAAGAAGCACAATAATGACCGAAGGCGGGTCGGACAACACCTTAACTGTCCTCGGCGACGAGGAGAAAAGAAATGCCCTCTTGACAGAAGAAAGAGGGACTGTACCACAAATAGATACTACACGCCCGCCATCTAGTGCGGATTCAGGCATCGATCGCCTGACCACAGTCGATAATATTTTGTTTACACCTCTGCAAGAAGGGAGGAAAAAGGTGTCATGCAAGACGAGTTCATGGCGGACTTCGCAGCAGCAATGTAGGCTGGACACTTAAACCTGGGGTCAGTCGTATCTTTTATTTTATTTGTTTTTCGTGTTGTTGAAAACTGGAGTCTTGTGTTTAGATATTTTGAAGGGGACTTGTGTATTTTTATGTAAGGAAATAAGCAGCTTAATGCTGGGGGGGTATATTTTTCAACTAAGGACATAAGCAGCTTAAATGCTGGGGGGGTATATTTTTTTTCACTTAAGGACATTAAATAGAGTAGTGCGAAATTTTTTATTTTTTTTGTTTACCTGTGTGTCTTTGTATTTGCATTTATGTATCTTTGTATTACCGCAAGAAGTATGCGGGCTCTTTATCCTTTTGTTTAACTTTGTTTGTATTTGCATTTGTATTTGTGTATCTTTATACCATGGCATTTAAATTTAGGATAATACAACCTGTGTATCAATCCTAAAGATTTTTTTTGGGAGGGGGTTATGTAACGACATGGACATGTCGTCACTGTTTAAATAGTTCAAAAAGGCGCCGAGCGCCACTCCACCAAAGAACGAAAGTTCAGACGGCGGTGGTGACTTCCGGACAATATCATCCTGCGCTCGTTTTCCAGTGTGACTGTCAAACTGTTACATCGCCCCGCTCCGAAAACACATTCTTGTTTGTAGTATTATTTGTGTCATTTTTTAACCTACTGTTATTTTGATTCCACATGAGGTAAGAGCACTGTTTATCTGTATTGTTATTGCATGTCAGTGTTCGTAAGTAACATCTGATCAGACTGAACTAGTGTAATAGGCCTACAAATAAGCAATCATGCAAACACGGCTAGGCCTACGTCGGCCTTTGTTTACATCTGCAAATGGTGCAGGAGCAAGTGGAGATGTTCAATGCATACCAACACTAAAGCCATCAATTTGATCAGGTACATTATATTTATTTTTCTTATGCTTGTATGTGAAAGCATAATCATGTCGCTATGTAAAACTTACGAAACACTTGTGCATGATTTCATTGTTTTGTTTTGTAAAACATGTCAGCTAATTTTTTCATATGTAAGGTTGGCAATAACCCTTAGAGACTTTGGCACGCCCAAGTTGCACTACCTGTCCACGAACTAGCTACCAAGCGCACTTGCGCTGCCTAGCGGAAGAATCTGTAACTAGAGACGACTGCGCCTGCGCATAGGGCTTCATACCCCCACCCTCAGAGTCGACCCTATATTAGACGGCGTAGGATGGCTGGAGCTTCAGTTCAGCGGAGAAGTCCGCAGTGCAAGGTTGTTCTGTTCCTGTTCTCAGGAATCTCCCGAGCCAGCAGATTCAGGGTAAAATATGGCTTCTCCGCGGGCTCCGGGCCTTGGCTGCCGTGGCCTGCATCCTAACCGTTGACTGGTCCGCGGCAATGCCCGTATGCAAATCAGAGGGCCAACATTAGGGAACTTTGCCTCTCGCGTGGAGTTTTAAGACCGATAATTCGTTTACTGCCTGAATTTAGCTATGGATTGCTGTTCTGAAAAATCGACTAAGTCCTTGTTTTTGGTCAATTTATTTCCGACCAGGGACTTAGAATATTTTTATCAAAGCCAATTTACAATCATGAAACAAAAACTCGGAAAAAACGGTCAAAATCCAAATTTGATTTTTTAATTCTGTTGCTTATTATTGCCAATTTTTTCACTGTTCCTATGGAGAACTAAGACTTGTATTTTATTTTGCTCTACCTCGTGTGGTTTTCTTTTGGGCCTTGTCCCACATATGTATCTTTATAGAAATAATTACTTTTTATGTTCAATTCATTTATGATTCCATTTCGAACCCAAGACCTTTGGGGTAGCAGCAGTTATATGTTGTAATATCCATGCTGCTTTGCATTGAAAAAGTAAAATCATTTTTCTTAAAAGTATTTCTGGTTTTCTAATAGTTCGTCCACTTGTTCAAGGTAAGGTAAAATACACACACTAGACAATTCTCACATACACACCAAGCACACGCACACACACCTTACACATACACACACACACATTACACACAAGGGTGGTGGTACAACAGCGACCCACGGGTCGCCGCAGGAGTATCATTATCCGAAATAGGGGTACACAAGGGTAGTGGTACAACAGCCGACCCACGGGTCGCCGCAGGAGTACCACTGCTCGAAAACACAGGGTCATACTTCCACACCACACGACACATACACGATACTTTCACTCTACACCATACCGAACCGAACTTGGGGATTAGATTCTTGTAGTGGTTTCCGCCCGATGATCCTCGTTGCTATTTTCCAAGTAAAATATCTCGCCTAGACACGTGCCAGGGGGTCAAGGGACGGGGTTCGCTACAGTTTGGCCCACAAACTTTCATAAATATAACTCAAAACGGTTTAGTTTTAGCGTTAGTTTTAGCCATTTGATAGGCCTAGAGCTGTAAAGTGAACCAGTTATTTGATAAAATTTGTTAGGCTATAAAATTAACAGGCTGCTTAGTTTTCTTAAACAGTCTAGGCCTAGGTCTAAGCCCAACACCTCTGGACTTGTACCTACCCCTACCTAGAATCATAGATCTTTGCCTAAATTCAAACCACTTAGTCCCGTGACTAGGCTTAGGCCCAGTAAAAGTATGATCTCTAAAAGTTACCCATGCCATGTCCCTGCCTAAAAGTTGTTAACATATCAATTCTAGGACCTAGTGTTAAAAGTTCTCCTTGCCTAAGCCTAGCATTTCTAACCCTATTCTGGCCTGGATTCCATAGGGCCTAAGTGATTCTAAATCTAGACCTAAGTATTTTACAGTAGGCCTATTATAACATGCATATTATTTCAATAGAGCCTAAAATGTTGATGTTTTATTATACATAATGGGAATTAAACTTAGAATAATTTAAACAACAACAACAAGTAGAACCCATGTGCTTAAAAAATGTGGTTTCTCTTGTGACAAGTTCTTTGGTTTTCCTCTGTGTGACTGATATTGAGATCTATCTGGAAGGCTGTGTATTGAACTCAAGTTGATGCCACTTACACCATCTATTTAGTGTGGCATGAACTAGCACTGTGCCAAGTTTTGAGTCGATAAATGCAATACTCTGTTCTTACAGCTAGTTTAATCACTATTTGGTTTCTCTTGTGACAGCTTCAAATACAGATTTGAAAATCATGTTTCCACAAATCTTCTTTTATTTTTAGGGGTTTAAAGATAGTAGATTAATAAAATATACACTTTGCTGAATAACTGGGTACAATTTTTTTTTATGTAGGCCTAAGTCAATTAGAAAACTTTTGATAAACATCCAAAGTTGAACATTATTTTCCGGCGTTTTTCCGTTTTAAAAATTTCCACGTTTAACTTTGTTTTGAACACACATGTATTAAAATAAACTTCACAAGACATAATAAATAAGATAGTGTGATCTTTTGTGATTGATTTGATGTATCATACTTAGTTGTAACATTATTTTTTATATTTTGTTATTTTGGATACTTTCTCATGGACATACCCATAAATAAATCTCATCCAGTACTCCAGGATGTTCGTGTAACAAGAAGTGGACATAATAGATTATTGCAGGCTAATGCTTCACCACCAACTGAGAATGAAACTCGTCAATTAGACCAACTCCGGAAAGGTCCCGTGACAAGAAGTAGGAGATAACTTACACCGCTGACATCTGGAGGCTCTCTTTCAACACACTGTCATTTAGATCTGTTTTCCGAGATGGCTGTGTTTTAATTGTCATCTTGTACTTTGTTATTCCAATTTGTTTTTGTTTTTAAACCTTGATAAAGCTAGGTGAAACCCTAGTGAAACGTCTGAAATAAAATATTATTTTATTATACAATCACACGCAGTTTTACCTCAAAACATATATTTTCATATCATGTACTGCGAAAGCCTTAAATCTAACACATATATATATATACTAGCTGACCCGTCGCGCGTTGCTACGACGTTGTTGTTGTGTGTTATGCCAGAACCCTTCGCGGGAGTGTACTTCTCCATAAAAAAAATACGTATATGTGTCAACTTTCATGGTGATATGTCCAACGGTGTCGAAGTCAATTCATTGGTGAGTCATCTTTGCAGGCACCGATCACCACATGGAGGATAGCATAGAAACCTTCCCCGTGAAAAATACATATATGTGCCAAGTTTCATGGAGATCGGATGAATGGTGTAGTCTATTAGGGATGTGCGGTTCCAGGTTTTGGTTTCGGTTCCGGTTCCGGGTAGTAAAGTACCTAGGTATTATAAAATTTCAATTTACAGCATTGACTACTGTCTCACTTTTCCCCATCAAGGTGTCTCATTTTTTCCCTTTATGGTGTCTCATTTTCCCTCCTATACATTTTGGGGTCACAGTCTTCCGGTTTCTACCTTCATTTTTGTGGTATAGATAATTATAATGTTTCATTAAAAATGTCTAAATGCACATATACTATACGCGGAGGGCGTGGAAAACCTCGTACTCGGAATACCTCGTAGTTGGAAAACCTCGTTGACGCGACAAAGTCGCGAATCGGTCCGCGTACGGCCGCGATACGGTAGTTTGCGGGTAACGTTTGTCGTTTATCCGAAGTCCTGTGACAAATTTGTTTTCCGGGACACTTTCGGTACGCCGCCGGACGCTGTCCCCGCCTCTAAGTACGGTGCAAAAGGATTTTCGAAATCGGATCATTTTAAAACCTTTTGTGTAAAATGTGTGAGAAATGTTTTCCTGGGACAATTGTTCGAGACTCTGGTGGACTGTAATCGCCGTCCCCAGCGTGTTAAAAAAATTGACCCACTTTAACAATTTTTCGAAATTATTCGGGACGTCAAATTTTTTGGGACGCTGTTCCGGTACAAACAATTTTTGCCTTGTCCGTCCGGTTGTATCCCTAAATGGACCCGATCGGCCGAAAAATGCCGAGCTATTAAAAGAAACAATGTTTTTAGTATTTCCCAAAAATGACCACCATTTAAAAGAAAATTATTCATTATTTGGGCCATAACCTCTGATGCAACCCCCTAACGCCATTGGAATCGCCCCAAAAATGACATGGCCTGAAGATATTGATGAAATGTCTTAATTTCTATTTCCAAAACACCACTTAGCCCCCCCCCCCACACAGTGTAATTGAAACCTCGCGGTTGGGCAACTTTCGGGTACGTCAAAGTCTTAGCCTAACTCGCGCGGTTCCGTAGAGTCAGAGATGGACCCAATCGGACAATAATTGCGCCCTTTGTAAAAATCCGGGACAAAAGATTTTACGGTACGTCTAAATCTTCGCCTCGTCCGCGCCGATCCGCAAAGCCCAAGATGGACAGGATCAGACACTGCAATTTTTCATAAATTCTGTACAAAAGTTTTTCCGTGACACTTTTCCAGGTTTTCAAAATATGCACCTCGTCCGTCCGGTTTCGTAGAGCCCGAGATGTACCTGATCGGACTGTAATTGTGGAAATATAATAAAAAATAAATTTGTTTATCCCCAAAAAGACCAACTACTATTTTGAGAAATTCAAAAAATTTTAACAACTATTAATTTTCTGAATTTCATCAAAAGCTGCACAAAGTATAAAAAAAGATTTTTGCTAAAAAATATAAGGGCATATGAAAAGTGAAAATAATTTTAAGGAAAAAAGCAAGTACGGTACCATTATACCACATATATGAATAGTTAGACTAGGCCTATGCACATAGTTTTCATGTCAATGCAACATAATGTTTAAATTAATGATTCAACATATAATTTACCAGGCAATGTCTCATTTTTAGCCGACTTTTTGACGTGCCTCATTTTTACCCCACGTCAATCTACGTGTCATTCGTAGTTATTTTTGGTAGAAAAAAATACCCGACCCGAACCCGAAATTAAGTTTTTTTTTATTACCCAAACCTAAAAAGTGCTACCCACAGACCCATAGTAAAAACTTAATACAATGCATGTTCAAACATCAGGAACTGTTATTTAAACAACTACATTTAGCCTATCTCTGCTGCCTTGTTCTTTACTCTTGTTTTACTTTCAGGAGTATGAGAAACTCTCGGTCGTCAAGGAAACTACAAGAACATTCATTAATCATTAGCGTCACCAGTTTAGAAGAATTGTGTGGACATGTGTGGACAGACAAGGTAAGTGTTCTTGGTTTATAGGCCCTACTGTACCACCATTGCTGTTCCCTTCTGATGCAAAAGAGCAATGTAGTGTATGTAGTAGTAGCCTACATAATTATATTGTTTTATATATAGTACATGAAAATCTACATTTACAAACATTTAAGAAAAAATCCCACACCAGGCCTTTCACACATTGGTAGAAGTTACTGTCATTTTGTATTCTGATGTTTATCTCCTTTTTAATCTTTCTACTTGCCATTTCTTCACTTACTAGGTAGGCCTAGGTATCTTAAACTATCCACTCACTGCTAATTATTACCGATTCGATTAATAATAAATAATATCACGTAGGCTAGCTTTATAACCTATACCTAGGGACCCTGAGAAATAGCAAATAAAAAGTTCTCACTTTGTTATAAAAAAAAACTTCAATTTCAGTGTATATAAACTCAAGGTAAAGGCACCATTTCATCATAAAAATAATACTGCAATCACTACCCTTCAGCAAAATGATCACATATTACACATAAACAAATATTTAGGCCATATAACGTTCACTTAATTTGAATTAGCTAGGCGTGTTCGATAATGATATTTTCAACTATCATGGTGCCAACTATACATTAAAACACAAATGTTGATTTCAATGTCCAGTTGTCAAATTAATTGCATATTTTGGAGATAAAACTTAAGTACAGAATTGCTAAAAGTTTCCAATTTTGCTCTAATTTAGCCGGAAAACGTGATTATTGCCCTATTTCGCTACTTAATAATTCAACAGTCAAATTTAGCAAAATTTAGTGAAAAAAGCCATTGAAATTTCAGGGTCCCTACTCCCTACCTATAGGCCTACCTTGCCAATTATCAATTATTTTTATTTTATTGTTGCTAATAGTCACTGTGCTGCACATTTCAGGAATGGGAGGAACCTGTATGATCGTCAAGAAGGCTCCTCGAGAACTTTCTACATCGTATGTCGCTGCTCACGTAGGATTCTTCAACTCCAGCATCGTCAAGTCATATTCAGCCGCGATGCTTGTGCTGCAAAATAATTGATGTTTGTAAGTCAGTTCTTAGAACAGTTGATTTATTCCTAATCCCTGTATCCTCCCTTTTAAGAGTGTACCTATCCTGCATGTTAGTTAGGTACGGTGCTCGACCACTTGTTTAACTATTTCATTTGTTAGCGTAATTTTATGAATTCTGTTAACTTTTTGGTTTCTTGCAGTCTCCAAGGTATCTGACACAGATGTTGTCAGTGAGTAAAGTGATGATATTGTTAAGCTAGTGGTCATGAAGAAGCACCAGCATGTTCCCAGCATGTTCACTAGCTCACACCACAGTTCACCTTACAGTCAAACTGTTTTCACATGAAATTTTTAGTGGTCTGGTTCACATTCCATTAGAACACTGCTATTTTTTATAATTTCCTATTACGTCCAGCGGTTGTACATTGATCTGTTTATTACGCCATAATTTTGTGTCTTTACGACGTTTTCGAGGCTCCGTGACATATTCAGCCAACCAACAATACTCATCCAGCCAGCCTTTTCTGAATGCGAAGTAGGCCTATGTATCTTGCTCGTTACCTGGATATAGGCCTATTGCGTTTGTCCAAATAAAATAACGTACATTGTTAAGAAGGCGGCCCGATATAAAAACTAAAATCGATGATAGAACTTTGATTGTAAAAGAGAAATCCCTGACCTTACTAAACAGCCATTGGAACCCCTTTAGCTTAATCGCGGCAAGTTCAATGTTTTGTTTTCCGATGCTTGCCAGCACGAGGTTATTCTGGAGTAAACTGTGGAGTGAACCCTAGATCCCCCTGGTAGTGGGTGTGGTGTATGTCTGTATCGGCCATGATACTTAATCACAGCTGCTCTTATTGAATCTCCTTGTCCCGAGAAAACAACATGGAAATAAAAAGGATCGAGAATAGGACAAACAACTGGAGATTTAAACGATCAATCTGTTAAGCAGTTGTTAGGCGTACAGATTGTGGCAAGTGATTTTCAGTGAACTTTGTTTGTCCTGTATATAGTAACGTAGGCTACATTAAGCAACATATTACTCTCTCACTAAAACTTAATATGAAGACCTACATACAACAAACACAACATTGTCTCTTTAGGGTTTTAAGTACAACACCACTTTTACTTTTTGTCTTTAATTAAACAAAATTATCACAATAAAGTAGGCCTAATATTAATAATAATAATAATAATAATAAAAATAATAATAATAATAATAATAATAATAATAATAATAATAATAATAATAATAATTTTTTTTTTTTTTTTTTTTTTTTTTTTATTGTACGTAGCAAAAACATAAGAGTACAAACATAGCATACATTATCCCACTAAACCCGAAGGCTTATCAGTGGGTCACATTAATGTATCAAAATAACTTAGGTTTAAGCTCATAGCTGAAGGCCGTTGAAACATTCTACAATATGACTAAAATTAACAATTTTACACAATAATATAAGTGACAAGGTACACACAGAGACGTAAGGAAATACAATAAACATCGAATTGATCTGAAAATATCACAGAAACATAATATAAAATCGATAATATACAATTACTTATTACATCAGGTAAATCAATTGTACACACACAAGGTGAGAGTTTACAAAAAAGAAAAAGAAAATGAGTTCTTAAAAGGAGTAAGTTCACAAAAATCATTGCAGTTCTTTAGAAAGGTTCTCGAGGTAAAATGATTTTAGGTATAACTTAATCAAGGATATTTTATCTAACGTTAAAATTTCAGGTGGCAATGAATTAAAAACTCTTGGTATCATGAAACGCAAGCAGCGATCACCATGTTTATTCGTTGTTAATGGTACTACAAACTTGTTTTGGCTAGCAAGTCTAGTTCCTTTATCATGCCCACGGGGTATTTTATATTTCGTATCGTAAAATAATAATAATAATAATAATAATAATAATAATAATAATAATAATAATAATAATAATAATAATAACAATAATAATGAATACTTATAAGGTTTTTAAGCATAAGCCCGCTTTAAGGACATAGTTATTGATTCATAGCAGTTGTCGTAAAAATTTGCCCCGATTGGGGTTCGAACCCAGAACCTCCGGCTTGACGTGCCATATCTCTACTAATTGAGCTTCCGGGACCACAGAACAAACCTTTACTAAACTGCTATTTGTTGTGACTGTTGACTTCCAATACAATTGCAGTCTTCTGTTGGATTTATGTCATGGAACTTAACAGTGGCAACAAATAGCAGTTTAGTAAAGGTTTGTTCTGTGGTCGCGGTAGCTCAATTGGTAGAGCTATGGCACGTTAAGCCGGAGATTCTGGGTTCAAACCCCTGTCGGGGCAAACTTTTACAACAACTGCTATGAGTCAATAATAATAATAATAATAATAATAATAATAATAATAATAATAATAATAATAATACGGTATTGTTCTGAATATAAGCCTACCCTTTTTTTATTATTTTAAGTCTCAAAGACCCTTGCCAGCTAATATTTGCATGTTTTTGCATAATAGGTTTTTTAATATTTCAACAAGAAAAGTCAGGGGGTCGGCTTATATTCAGGGTCGGCCTATATTCGACACAATACGGTAATTATTAATATAAAGCTTTTAAGCATAAGCCCGAGCTTTGAGGATATCATTTTTTAATGGTTGCAATTGTCGTAAAAGTTTGCCCTGACTGGGGATCGAACCCAGAATCTCCAGATTGTAGACAGTCACAATATTTAGTAATTTAGTAAAGGTTTGTTTTGGGCCTCGTATAGCGGCGTTGATACAGCATCGGTATGTAAAGCCGGAGGTCGATCCCCAGTCGGGGCAAACTTTAAGACAATTGCTATCATTCAATAATAATAATAATAGTCCCAGATTACTATAATAGACCTTACTTGTTACTAGTGATGACATCGGGTCCAAAAAGTTCAAACCGGTTCCTTCACGCGGAACCGGTTCGGAACCGGTTTTTAAAGGTCAATTTTTGTTCAATGCATCAACCTGAAGTGCGTGTTTAGTGTTAAGTGCCTTAACTTTGGATAATTGTAAGTTGTTCATTTATTAGTCGTAAATTAACCCCTCAGCTTTTTTTTTAATCGAGCCGCGCTTCCCTTAAAATCCAATTATTTTTTAAAAGGGGCACCCCCTTTTAGCGGAGCACATTCCAATTGAAATGTTTACTGCTCCTACGAAAATGACTTGATTTACCTCAAATAAATTCTGAAATATAGCCTAAATAAATATCTAGAGGTTATGAACTCTCATTCAAATTTTTATTGGGTCAAAATATCACATCCCTCTTCTTAGTCATATCAAGCAAAATATTGCACACTGCCGTCACCGTCAATAGCCTGCGCGCCGCCATACCGCCGACGAATGCACACATATCTTCCTTCAAGCATAGATACGCTAAAACATGACCTAAAAACTAGCTTAACACATTGTTGGATGCAGCAACGTGCGTAGAGTACATCGAGCGTGATCTCTTTGCGATTGAACGAACCATTCTCATACAACAACCGATAATGTAGTGCGCTGTTCCAGCCTGTCGATTCGACGGTCAGGTAATTCGGCGGGTATACTACACGCTACCCATAGAATCGCCGTTCGGGAAAGCCGGTGGGTTAAAAGATGATGCAGTAGGCCTACATCAAAATATGTGGAATTACCTTCTTTTGTAGCATGATAAAAAGAGAAAAAAATCTGTGTTCAAGTTTCTTTTTCACAGAGCACATATTATCACAATTACTTACTTCAATTTGTTTTATTTGCAAATCTAATATCTGTGAAAGTTCAAGCATTTTTAAGAATCCAAATGCAGTACAATTTTTTTAAAGTTATTAGCTAATAATAATCTTCACTCACTTCCAACTATGTCAGGGTGAGTGGTGGTTTTCCACTGTTATCTAGGGCATGAAACTGTAGATAGATTCTAAGCTTGCCAGACTCAGTGTTTCTTCCTCATCATTTAACTTCTTCCTCTCCTCTAATTTACTCCACTCTCCCCTGTCCTCCCATAGCTTTACTCTTGCCCCATGCTCCCACACTTCCATCTAGTTAAATTTCATTAAAATTATTTCTGAATAATCTCCGCCCTTATGCATAGGCTCCAATACTTTTTTTTATTTTTTTATTTTTTATTAACTTATTATACACACAATATACACACGCACACAGCTTGTAGATGGAGCAACTGTAGAAATAACTACCAGACTAGAGGGCTGGTTGTTACTTGATTGCTCGTCTTTGTTCCATGTTGGTTTCTCGGTTTTACCCACAGCCTTTTATAACCCCATTATTGGATGGATCACAAAATCATGACAACACATCTCCATTTACAATCATAACTTGAGTCTTCATTTATAACTACAGTTATTAATAGGAAATTACTGTGCACAACTATTAAAGTTGTTCCAATTTGAAGTGAATTGCTTGATTGATTTGAATTTTTTTGATTGATTGATTGAATTGCTTCACATTGTTTGTTACAGTGGATAAAGTTATATAGTTAAAACATTTCACCAGCGTTAACTCTAGTTTTGAAAGTGTTAAAAGAACTGCCCAAGTGGGTGGAATAGCTGTCTTAACCTTTTTAGTGCTAAGTAGAAGTATGTTTTGGAGTGGTAATAGTACCCCTGTGTTGAGTAATTTTCAACAAAAAGCACTTTTCGGAAAAAATCAGAAAGAGGTGGGCGTTGGATAGTTCCCAAAATGATGTGACATATTTCATTTGAAAAAGCCATAATTCTCTCCCATATGAGTTATCTTGGGCATAGCACTGAGGGCTCGCCACCTCAACTCGGGCATAGCATATAAAAGGTTAATGTCATACAATGCTTTCATTTCATCGTTGGCACTAGTTGAGCAACTGAACTGAACTAGCAAAGATATTGAATGTTGGCTCTTTTTTTGTAATTCATCCATGAACTTGTGAGAGATATGCACAATCCTATGTGCCTGAAACTTGATAACATAAACAGCATCTTGTGTGTATACTATGTGGGGCCTACACTGTACAGGATCTTCAAAAGATTTTAGACGAGATCTATCAATCTCGTTTGTCGACGTTTGTCCCATACGTAATAATATATTTTGCATATTATGGCGATCAAATCAAAAATTTATATCATTAGATCTAGGCTTATTGAGGAATTTACTCTAAACATGTTGCACTTCATTATAAAATACACGTCATAGTTTGGTATTGCCAATCAACCATTAACGTATTCCAAACCAACCAGTATTGTATTTAATGCCCAATGAATGAAATATAACTATTCAATATACAAACAACTAAGTTATTGCTGATTATATAATTTGTATACCCAAATCTTAACTAGGAAACGCTCAGTTGGACGCGTTGATAAGCGAGCACGTGCTATAGCTAGACCCACATTGCACATTTTTTTTAATTTTAAAATTTGCGACGTTTGCTGTCAACAGGGCCATGTTTCTAATATTACCGGTATTTATTATTGCCAAGGTATTTGGGTGAACCCGTGGGTAAACCTTTACTTTTTGGATAAAATCCACCGCCATCTAGAGGACCTTGACATCATTTCCTTGGGAAAACAAACTATTTTAACTCTTTGGTAAGAATTAATACACTGCTTCCTTGATAGTATTTTGATTACTTCTAGGTGGCAGTGCATAGTGATCAGAATTCTCGTGCAACTTTTCGTTGCCATGGTAACGTTACTTTTGTTAAAATGTAATTTCTATCTACACTACTTATCGGCTCAAAATGAAATGAACATATTCGTGACCGGACGGACATTCTAAATGATTTGGCCACCTCAGATTTTATCGCTGTTTAGTTTGAAAAAAAACTTTCGATTAACTTTAATGTAACTTTGTAACTTTTTGAACGATTTTGCCACAAAACTAATGGCATTCAATCGAGAACGAAGCTTGCGGATGGTCCAAATTTCAACTCGATCCGACCCTCCGTCCGAACGTTATGGCAAGACATACAAAAAAAAAAACTAAAACAAAACGAGTGACAATTTTTTCCGGCAGAGTCAAATGGAAACGCTCGCTTCGCTCGCTTAATTGGTGTGCTTAATAAACATTTGTAATTTTGTAATATCTCAAACATTGTGCATTGTTTGAATCTAGTATTTTTTTAATGTATGGTTTTAAAACGTAAACAGCAACAATCTGCAATTATTGTTTCAGCACAAACTGCAGAGTGCATTAAATTACAATAATGTGGTGACCCAAACTATGACGTCACATGCCATAAGCGCGATAAATACAGTAGTAAACGTAAAACTTTATTTTACCTCAATAGAATTCAGATTTAGTACATGCAGGTCAATATTAGGACTAGATGGGCAGTCCATGTGGGTCTATCATGCCTTTTGAATTGAAATTACCCTCATCAAAATCTTGATCAGGCCCTACTTTTAAATTTACATGTTGGTTGTTGACAATGCTATCGATTAAAGTCAATTTCAGAAAACTTAGCAATTTTGTTTCACAAAAGAAATTGGCATGCTAAGCAAAAAGAGACCTGTACGTATTCCTTGCCGTGCTGTATAGATTTATGTCAAATCCTCACAAAGGTGCAGTAAACCCTCATTAATTCAAACTGGTTAATTCAAAGTAGTGTTAAAAGTCCCTACAGAAGCTTTGGTGTAGGCCTATGGCTTAATGTTTTATTCTAGGCCTATTAATTAATGTTTTTATAGTTCAAACTTTTGATTTTTGGGGTTCCTTGGGCTAGGGGAGACTACTGTATATTGTTTCAAGCATTTAATTTTAACCGTATATTAAGTTTATTTATTATTTTTATCAAGTTGGAATATTTAAATGTGACAAGGTCACAAGTAAAACCTTAAGTTATGGTACCCTACAAGATTGCTGTTTATGTCAATACTGGTTTTAAATCTCTCGCATAGTAATTCCAAGGTGGTGGCAGAGTACTAATATCCTCATGGTCAATTGCAAATCACAGTCTGGCTTTCAAACACTTTCTGGTTACAATTATCCTAGAGAAACTGACTCCATGATCTTGGCTCGAGCGTTAAGCGCACAAATTTGATTTGGGAGGGCCAGGGTATCAAATCATGTCGAGACATATTGCCAATCCTGACTGAAGGTTTTTCCGAGGTTTTTCTCAGTCGTTAATGCAAATGCAAGGGAACGAGTCCTCTTAAACAGCCCTTGGACATCCCTTCACAATTGTCCTTCCTTCAATATACCTAGTTTAGACATCAGAAGAGGGGCATGAATTGCACCCTTGCTTCCCACAAAAAAATTATTAAAATTATTACGGACTTAAGATTTGCAAATGGCCCTGGTTTTGTGTTTTTTTTAAGGCAGCTTTCTTGATTATGTATCATGGATGACTGGCATACTTGCAATCAACAATAGGTCTGTTCAATTCATGGCTACAACAATAAACTCAATTTAGGTACTGGTAGGGCCTTTTGTATAGTATATCCTTCGGTATAGAAGGCCCTAAATAGTATTATGATAATGTCATAGTGTTCCTTGAAACTGGTTTTGTTTTTGGCAAATCCGATTAGGTGTATAAAGTGTTGACAGGACAGACACATAGAGTAGATGGGAGTCGAGTAGTAATTTACCAATCGACATGTACAATTGCACACGATACGTATTGTATGTATAGTGTACGGTTGTCAAGTTTTGTCTAGTCAAGTAAAGTTTGATACTATACATATGCTACTCTCTGGTATCCCAAGTATACCGGTACGCAGGTGTTGTATTGCAATAATGTTGCGTGCAATTACTAACTTCTTCATCGATGAATAATAATTTCAAAAGACAAACATCAAATCGAATAGGTCTACAAAGATAGATATCAAACAATAAAAGTGTATGATATTTTTTATAAATGCCAAACATTGCTGACATGATATATATAATAGTAATCATTATTGTCACTTTTAATTAAAAGTCAATTTACAAAATATTAACTTACTTGTTGGTTCATGCTTGCATTTTTGCCTAAATGCTTGTTTGTCCATTGGGCTTCACCCTCTTTTCAATGCAGAAGGTCCCGGGTTCAAATCCTGGTTCCAGCAAGTTTTTAAACTGTAAAAGATGACTTGAGAGACAACAATAAAGCAGATAAATATTTTATTGTAATATTGTCCACACTGAAAATCAGTAGCTTGTATCCGAGTGGGTCGGCTCTATGCACGCATTTGTCTTTATTTTATTTACTGACCTTGTCTAAAGTATTGTTGTTATGTTAATTTACACACCAGCATCTGTAAAAGGTCATTTCCCTGTTTTGCCGAAAACAAACCGATTTCAAGAACAAGATTTTAATTTGATAGAGTGCGCATTCTTTCACAGCAGTGTTTGGCAGTTTCACTGGATAGGAGCCAAATATTATAATTTTGTTGATACATTGCTTACAGACAACACTGCTTTAAAGAATGTGTATTCCTATGCAACAATTCAATAAATGCAATCATCTGTAAGCCATATTGTTGTACCCATCAACCAAATTATGAAGAACCTAGTTTGCTTTCCAACTTATGTACTACGTAGAATAAACAGACCTATTGTTGTGGCCGACAGTTGTGAGAACTTATACATTGCGACCCAGAAGAACCAGGCTTCTTAGGGTGGTAGATTCCTGCAGTTACAGTTTTTAGTGATATCTCGAGAACAGTGCAAAATACCTAAAAACTGATAGCAGCAACAGTTATGTGGTTTTGTTAGAATTATATAATGCAAGAAAAAATATTCGAATATAATAATCGGTACGATTTGTATTTCAATTATGCATTAATTAATTACTTAAATGTTTTATTAAAAACTTACCTACCACAGGCCTAACATTTCAATCTTTTTTCGTGCAGGCAGTTCTCTCTCAAAACCACATAACATAATGTTGGCAGGGGTCTGTCGCTTTAAACACGAGCAATAATTGAGCTCATTGTCAACCCTTAAACTCTTCTGTGCTTGCTTGACCCTGGGGGGGGGGGGAGGCTGGGTGGGAGTGCATGGGCAGATACTAGGCTATAATTATTTTCAACTTGGCCCGTCATAAAAGAATGGGGAAAACGCCAGTTTGCAGTAGAAATCTCTTTGGCTTGTTCTTTAAATTTTGCTTCATAACCTTTGTGAAAACCACTGTGAATGTATTTAAATTAAATTAAGCTTCAGAACCATGTTGTGAAATTTAAATTTTAGTCTTGAGAAAATTTTGTTGAACACATCGAAAAATCGAAAAATTATTTCTTATGAAAATTGAAATTTTACGGGGTTTTACTTTTTTAAAACAATTCTTTGACTTGTAACACCAACATGCTTTATCCGATTGTAATGAATTTTTCACAGAACCTTAATTTTATGAATTAATATATTCGTGTGAAATTTGAGCGCAATCGAATAATTATTTCTTTTGAAAATCGCAATTTTACGATTTTTTTCTTTTTAAAAATTACGATTAATTAATAAAATTAAAAATTAAAGTTTAATTTTTATTTAATTAAAATTAAATTTTAAAAAATCTTCAACTTAGTAATGATTTTTTCACAGAACAACAGAAAATCCGCATAACACATGGCAGCTCAATGCACCAATTACGCTCATCCAACAACGCGGCGAGACTTAAGCGTTTTCCTAGTAAAATTCCTTCACATTATAATACAACCTTCAAATAAGTTTTTTATATGAATTAGCTACGATATTAATACCGTTTACATCAAAGAGCCATAAAATATAATATCAATCTTCAACAATATATTCAACAATTTTCAAATTCTATTAATTCTAGCATTTACAATAAAGCAGTATATAGCCCTACAACAAAAACAAAACACATTTTGCGGGATGATGGTAACAAAAAAAAAACTACTTTTAAACACTTTATTATGAAATAAATTCTGATAAGCTTAGGGGCCTATATAAATTATACAATTTTACAACATTAAAAAAGTAATATTACTGAAAACTTCCTCCCAGGCATCCAAAGTTCATTTTTTAACAGTCTTATATAATGGCCATGGGCATATGTGTTGATACCGTCACTTCTAATATAGCGGGGACAATGTGGCCTTTCTCTGTTTTAGAGTGAACAGTTCATGATGCATGCTTCTTATAGTAAACATGTCGGCACTTTGTAATTCCTTAGAAAAAAGGCACTTTTTATAGTCTTCATGCACGATACACTTTTTCAACGTACGTTTCACTATTCGGGCATTTGGGCCGATTCTGTTGAAACGGTAGGGCTAGAACGTTCATATTTCACATGGACATTAAGATTTGGTGATGTATTGCTTTTTGAAAGCAAAAGTTGAAAAAATTATCCAGAATCTATATAATTAAAGGTTTTAATATAAGTTTTTGGAGGTTTATAATAACAATAAGTAACAAGTAACAATAGAAACTTGACAACAATCACCTACAATGCGTTCAAAAAGCACTTGATAAGTAAAGAGACCCCACGCATACTAAAAACTTACAAAAAGCTCATCCATCAACGCGACGGGACAAGCGCTTTCCTAGTAGATTGAAATGGTGCTCTAGTATCTATGTGGAACAAAATACAAGCAGGTCAAAGCCGATTTCAGAAATTTTCAAAACACCAATTTTCAACAATTTCAGGATCAAAACATTTTTTTTGTGTAAATTCACAGTTACTTAAGATATAATTTTTTGAATTGTCATTCTAGTGTAGGCCTAGTAGGCCTATTATGCTTAGATTTTGTGGAAAAAAAATAATTTTTTGGGGGTAATACTAATAGCCCCTTTAAAAGCATTGGGAGCAATATTGTTTTCACACACCTCTGCGTGAAGTTGGTCCCACATGTACGGTAAACCTATGTCAGGCCTAGAAGCCTACCCTATTACTAGATCTTACTTTGTATTGAGAAGAGTTAAATTCTATATTACTTTGTGTTATAACCGGAGGAGTAAATGTATAACACACCCTGTTGTTCTGTCTCCAGCTGACGTTCAAGATGGCACCTGTGGAGGATGCACTGTCCTCCAAAAAGTCCAACCGAGTTATCAGCAGACTGAGAGAGATGGACCTCGGACTTGTTGGAGTCATTCAGCGCAACCAGCATCTTTCAAACTGGAACTTCTGTTACCGTGAGTTGTAAAACCTGCACTGGTGATCCTTGTTCTAGATTTAATTGTTCAGCTAATATTAAATACAGTCCAGGAATTAAATAGGCCTATATTAAGATCTTATATTGCATCTGTAGTCTAGTGGAGTAGTCTAGTGGAGAAGTTATCCGCACGGTGAAGCGGGAGACCCTGGCTGAGGTTGATTTACAAATTTCTGCTTTGTATTACCGGTACCGGTACCCTATAAAATGTAGGCTAATTGAAATGTCTAAATATTTAGCTGCAATTTTGAAGCAAACCATGTTGGGGTATATAATGTTAACTCAGGAGACTGCATATTTGTCCTAAATTGCTGAATAATTAAATGTTCTCGATGTTTCCATCAAATGAGGTTTACGCCGTCCGCAGTGACTCATACGACTAGGTAGTGCGCTGGTTATAGGCCTACTCCCGCCATTTAATAAGTGTTTTGTGCTAAAGATAATAAATTACATTTCACAATCACAGAGTAGCCATCAAAGATTTCACAAACAACAATATTTGTGCCTGAAAATAATTGGTTTTGGCTTAATGTGACTTTCAATCTTGACTACACCTGTCAGCTGGTGAAAGTGGTGACATTAAAAAAATATATTACTCTACTCACGCTGAGTGATAAAGACCACTAGTCGGTCAAAACGACTTGTCTAGGCCTCCTCATCTATTTGTGTCTATGCAACCTACCTAACATTTTTTAAGGTAAGCTGTCGTCCGTCTGTACCCTGAAATTTCGTGAATGACTTTTTTCACTAAATGGTGCTTAATATGACTGTGAGATTGGAGAAGGGTTGACAGGTTGGGAAAGCAAAGAGAACTTAAATCCCAACCTGAAGGGCTGGGGGCGACAAAACTTTTCACCTGCTGATGACAACTGCAGCTAATTTAAAGTTGTTTTTTTATGGGCTTTATCCACAACGCATTTCGTCCTTCTGGGACTCATCAGGCAGATGGTGGCCACTAAAAATCAGCTAACTACATGCAAACAAAACTCACAACACATAACCAAACCTGTGGTAGGGCCACGCAAGAAGCAAATTCTGCATGCATGTTGTCATCATCAGCAAGGTTACTTCACACACCATTCATACTGGGGCACACCGTCAGCACAAACAGTAAGGGGGCTTCCCTCCCAACTCTAGTGCTCGGGAGACAAAACATCCATGACTCAACTTTAAATTAGCTGCAGTTGTCATCAGCAGGTGAAAAGTTTTGTTGCTCCCAGCCCTTCAGGCTGGAATTTATGTTCTCTTTGCTTTCCCAACCTGTCAACCCCAATCTAACTAGACAAAAGGCATTTTTCACACTAGAACCTAAATATGACTTTATTATTAAGTAGCAAAATAAGGTAATAATTACGTTTTTCTGCTAAATTAGAGTCAAATCGGGAACTTTTCTCAATTTCTGTACGTTTTAACTCCAAAATATGCAATTTATTTGACAATTGGACATAGAAATCAACATTTCTGTTTTAATTTAACGTATATAGTTGGCGCCATGACAGTTGGAAATATTATTATCGAACATGCCTAGCTAATTCCAATAGTTAACTTTATATGACCTAAATATTTGTTTATGTGAATAGGCCTACGTGTTAAATTTGCTGAAGGGTAGTGATTGCAGTGCTATTTTTATGATGAAATGATTCCTTACCTTGAGTTTTTGTACTGAAATTGAAGATTTTTTTTATAACGAAATTAGAACTTTTTATTTGCTATTTCTCAGGGTCCTTATACCTTTTCAATTAACAATTATTTTTATTTTATCCTTGATGCAACCCTACCAGTGACTGTATTGCACATTTCAGGGATGAGAAGAACCTGTACGAACGTCAAGGAGGCTCCTCGAGCTTCGCGTGTGATTCTTCAACGTCACAGACATCGTCATATTCAGCCCCCTACGCTTATCTTATTGATGTTTGTAAGTCAGTTCTTGGAACAGTTGATCTATTCCTAATCCCTCTATCCTCCCTTGTAAGAGTGTATCCTGCATGTTAGTTAGCTACGGTGCTCGACTACTTGCTTAACTATTTAATTTGTTAACGTAATATTATAAAGTCTGTTAACTTCCTTATTTCTTGCAGTCTCTAAGTTATCTGACACGGCTGTTGTCAGTGAGTGAAGTAATGATATTGTTAAGCTAGTGGTCATGAAGAAGCACCAGCATGTTCCTAGCATGTTTGCATGTTCCCAGCATGTTGACTAGCTCACACCACAGTTCACCTTACTGCATTTATTCAGTAAAATAGACCTAGTGAAAATAAAATAACGTAAATGTTAGGAATGCGGTCCGATTTAAAAATCAATATCGATAATAGTTTGACTGAAATTGCTAGCTCTAATAAAGTGGCATTGGAACCACTTTAGCTTAATGGCGGCAAGTTCAATGTTTGCCGATGCTTGCTTTTCTTTGGAGTGAACTGTGTAGTGAACCCTAGTGTCCCCTGGTAGTGGGTGTGGCGTATGTCAGTATGGTACATGATACTTAATCTCAGCTGCTCTTATTGAATCTCCTTGTCCCGAGTAAAACAACATGGAAATAAAAAGAATCGAGAATCACTTCAACGCGACGAAACATCCCATCAATATTATAATTTCTCTTCAATTATATCGGGTCGCGTAAGTATAACTTGTGAAATAATAATGATGATATTGATAAATAAATAATATCAGACCCTTGATCCAACAATGAAGTCGGCTAGGGGTGGGAGGTTCCCACCAAAGTCTTGGGCCCCCGGGTCTATCGAAGTCACTAGCAATGCCGGACGCTCCACCCATACTTTCTTGTTCTTCTTTTATCTCTTTACTTTCTTCTTCTTCTTTGAAGGTTTTCTCACCAGTTTTTGACATATTGTCCTATGTTTCCACCATTCTTCCTGTTGAACTCTTTCCTAAGCTGTTCTCTGTCTTTCTTACCTCTCCCCACCTCAGTCTGGGTCTCCCTCGTGTTCTCCTCTTATCCCCTGCATCCTGTTCACCGTCCTCCTTCACCCTCATCATGTGTCCCAACCACCGCAGCCATTTTGACTTTTGAGCCATTCATTGAAAGTTATTTTTTAACTATCTCCGTCCTTGTGCATACCATAGGCGTATTGTTAATGCAGTACTTGATACACTCACCAGGGCTAAAAAATACCATGCCCGAGATGCCCGGGGCATGTAAAAAAAGTGGTCAGGCAAGTAAATTATTTTCCCACATGCCCGTCTGGGGATCTCTCACTATTGCCCGCACTTAGCTCTCGACACAAGATAAGCCTGGGAAAAAAGATAAGCCCACTTGTCCAGTAATAAGTCCCATTCGTCGTGATTACAGATTTCGTTATATGTTGAAACATAATAGGCCTACATACACGGTACATTGCAAATTCTTATCCGGTCAACTGAGTTGGATCGAACGCGCACCTTGTTCGCGCATGATATTGCTCTCTCTCTCCCCCCCCTCTCTCTCTCTCCCTCGCACTCGCACTCGTAGGTGTGCGGACAGACGTAAGGCTGATACAAACGCGCGAGCGCGGCTGGTAAAAACATATCCACAGCACACTAGATTTTTGCTGATTATCTAACCTAAGTTGTACAAGACTTTTTTTATACAAATCTCATTATAAGTGTGCATAATAAACATTTGTATGCTCAAATATCTCAAACATTGTGCATTGTTAAGATTTTTTTAATGTATGGTTTTATTTCTTATTTCTAAAGTAAACTGCAACAATATGGGCAATTAATTAATTAACTTTAATTAACTTTCAACACAAACTGCTGAGTGCATGACAAGTTAATTTATCATCTTTATCTAGAGGGTAATTAAATTACAACAATGTGGTGACCCAAACTATGACGTCACTTGCCGTTGAATACGACGCTAGAAATGCAATAGTATACGTAATACTTTATACTACCTCAGTAGAACTCAGATTCAGATTTATTTGTATTCAGGTACATAGGCCCTACATAGGTAGGCTACATTATTCATTGAAAATATGTAGCCTACTTTTGATTGATTAAAATTGCAGTTGAGTTTTAAATTAATTTTCATCTGTTTAGTACACACAGGTCCATATTTGGACTAGGTGGTCAGTCTCTGTGGGTCTTTCATGACTTTTGAATTGGGATTACCTTGTTATCAAAATATTGATTACTTTATAATTTACATGTTAGTCGTTGACGATGCCATCGATTAAAGTCAGTTTAAGAAAACTTTTAACAATTTTGAGTCACAAATAAAAATAGGCATGCTAATCGAAAGAGGCTTGCCGTGCTGATGTCAAATCCTCACGAAGGTATACACTGTACAGTAAACCCTCGTTAATTCAAACTCGGTTTATACAAAGTAGTGTTGGAAGTTCCTACAGAAGCTTTGGTATAAGCCTAGGACTTATATTTCTAAAAGTTAGATGTCACAAGTAAAACGTTTAGTTACAGTACTCTACAAGATTGCTGTTTATGTCAATACTAGTTTTAAATCAATCACATAATTCTGAGGTGATGGCATAGTTATCCCTAACCAGGGTCAATTGCAAATCACAGTTTTGCTTTCAAACATTTTCTGGTTACAATAATCTTAGATTTACTGACACAGTGACTTGCAAATGGCCTTGGTTTTTGTGTTGTTCTCTAAGGCAGCTATATTGATTATGTATCATGTACCACTGGCATACTTGCAATCAACAATAGGTCTGTTCAATTTGGCTACAACAATAAACTCAATTTAGGTACCGATAAAGGGCCTTTTTATTCCTTTGTATAGATAGAAGCCAATTATGATAGTCATTGTGTTCCTCAGGTAAACTGCTTTGAAATGAAGGTTGCAAACT